>OU898283.1:101080057-101307557 GCA_918026665.1 Diabrotica balteata | reverse complement strand
CCGTTCTAACATGTCAACAATGTCATTTTGATCAGTTGTTATCAACAGGTCCTCGAAGACACTTCGTCTCAGGATCATTTTACCTATGTAGGGTCATACGTCGCCATGTTACCAATTCCAACGGTAACTTAAACATCATAATTTGTAACCACATATAATGTAAATCAAATGTAAATTTATATCATTTAAAGGGTTTGGACCCATATATTTTGGTGGCTCATAGCATGTATACCTCGTAAGTATTAACCACAATGTTCTTTAACCTTAGTCAACATTTTAAATTAAACGTTCTTTTAATTAAAGTGGTTATTTACTTTCAGGTTTGCACTGATGATGGATTTAATAATCCGAAAACGTTTTGCAATATCTTTGTGATAGCCCGTTTGGGCATTTTATTATATACTTTTTATAAAGGATTTTAAATAAATTTTTAAAACGAAGAACTATTTTGAAATGTTTCCTTTTTCCTAAATATTGTTTTACGTATATCCTTATTTTCGTAATGTTTTTTATTATTTTTTATTATTTTTTCCCGCAAAAATAACGAAAATCCAGTCTGCAAACTTTTTTGTAACGAAAAATAAAGAAATCATACAGTAAAGGGTAAAGTAAATATGCCCGTTACAGCCGCCCTTTTTTAAACAGTGATAACTTATATAACATGATATAATTTGCCACCTTTCCAAAATTTGCCGGAAATTTACCTTTTGTGGAATGTTTTCCTACCATATAGGTACATATCATATGACACGCCTTCAACAAGTTTTTTATTTTCAGCGTCAAGGAGAGTAAAATGTGATATTTAAAATATTTTATTTAGAACAAATGTTTTGAAAGTTTCAAGATCACTTCAAGGAATTCGTATGTTATTATATTTTCCGTTATTTTAAAATTTTTAGCTGAATTTGCGTCATAACCATTATGAAAATATTTTCGATATTGGAAAAAGGTATAATATTAGCTGTCCATCACTGAGTTCCATGAAAAAAAGTGATGATATAACGAAATTAAAGGTGTGGAGAGTTGGAATCAAACCAATATTAAGTATTTTATGTTTACGAACTAAAAAAAGGAAATTTTTGTGGTAAGTGGTGTTCCTTTTCAGTCAATTAATTGTGTCATTGTAATATTTAATAATTTCTGGTTTCCACCTTTCTGGGTGTTGTCTCCTTATGTGCATAGTGGATAACTCTCTTTAATAAACCCGATCATACGGCAGATGATGTCTTCTGCTATGTTTTTTACGTGGTATGGATCCTCACAGGTCCGTACTGGCCCAGCGGTAAGCCTTTATTGGCGTATATCCATAAAAAAATTACTCTTAAAAATGTTTGAACCTTAGATACCTGTTGTGAATGTTGTCTGCGGCAACTAAAAAAAAGAAGAATGATGACAGGCATGTCAATGTCATGTTCATGTTCATAACCATGTAACTTTATGAATAAAGTTATCTTAATTATACCAATGTCTTTTAATTAAAATACATAACATTATTTGGCGACGAGTCAACGTATCCACGTGTAAGTCAGTCAGTCCACACGTTCAAGTGTGAAATCAAAAGTTTTTGGAATTAAGTGCCGATGTCACCAGGTGTCCACCTAACCTAAAATAGCCAACATATTGGGATTTTTCACAAGTCTTAAGTGAATAAAATCATGGCAAATAATCTAATTGGTAATATAGAACATTTTGACCCAAAAGTGGGAGATATAGTAAGTTACATGGAGAGAATGGAACAACTGTTTGTGTGTAATGTGGTAGAAGAACAAATGAAGGTGTCTATGTTATTAACACTGATCGGTGGAGAGGCATATTCAACTCTTAAAGACATTTTAACTCCAGATTTACCCAGTGCTAAGAGTTATGATGTGTTAAAAACAAAATTAGTTGAACATTTTAGTCCAAAAAGGTTACAAATTGCAGAAAGGTATAAGTTTTGGAATGCAATTCAAGACCAAGGAGATGACATTAAAGCTTATGTGAAAAAGCTCAAAAGTTTGTCAGTACACTGTAAGTTTGGTGCATTTTTGCAAGAAGCTTGGAGAGACAAGTTTGTATGTGGTATTAGGTCACAAGCCATTAAAAGAAAGTTATTATCAATGGATAATTTAACATTTGATGTTGCAGTACATGAAGCCTTGTCTATAGAACTGGCTGAAGGTCAAGTAAAATCTATGAATATGGAAAGTGCAGTCAGTACGATGGCAGAAAGTCTTGATAAAATTACTTTTAAGAATCAAAAAAAGTCAAATAGTGCCACTGTGTTTAAGAAAGACAGTCAAAAAGTGAAGCCATGTTATAGATGTGGAGTCCGAAAGCATGACCCAGAAAAGTGTCAAGCAAAGGCGTGGGAATGCTTTAAATGCAAAATAAAAGGTCATACAAGTCGTGCATGCAGAAGTGAGAAAGTCAACAAACTGGATGAATCAGAGGAGACATCTACAAGTGATGATGACCTAGTTCTAGGGTTTTTGGCAACTATAAACGAAAGCCAAGATGAAAATCCAGCTCAGGTAACATTGAACATAGAAGGTAAGAAGATTAAATTTGACATAGACAGTGGAGCTTGTAGAACTGTCATGCACATCACAGACTCTGAAAAATACCTACCAGAATTGAAGTTGTACAGTGTTAAGTATAGGTTAAAAGTATTAACAGGAGAAGGTGTTAAGATTCTGGGGGAGACTGATGTGTTTGTACAAGTCAAGGACAAAATAGTAAGTTTACCATTAGTAATTTTGGATAGCAGTCATAAATTTATACCATTGCTTGGTCGAAATTGGCTAAATGTACTAAGCCCAGACTGGAAACATAAGTTGTCGTTTGACTGTCTAAACATGATAGATTCAACTAATAAGTTCATGGATGGACAGGATATTTCAACTGAGTGTTGTCAGTCTGGGTCACAGTTGAATGAATCTTTGTATGAACCATGTCAGTCAAGTAGTTCTAGTAAGCAGTTGCCATTTGAAGTTAATATGTTTCAGTCAGATAGTCAGGTAAATGTTAAAAATCAGTCTAGTAAGCACCCAGTGTCAAATATATGTCAAAAGCTGCCGGGTGAGTCAGGCAGAATATCAGAGGTAAGCTCAAAAATTGAGAAGTTGGTATTGTCTTTAAAAAAAGATTTTCAAAATGTTTTTAATGATGAGTCACAGTCCTGTATTAAAAACTTTAAAGTTGAATTGAATCTGAAGGAGGGAGCAAAACCTGTGTTTCATAGAGCTTATGATATGCCATTTGCATTGAAAAGCAAAGTAGAGTCAGAATTAAAAACAATGTGTGATTTGGGTATATTAAAAAAAATTAATTTTAGTAATTGGGCAAGTCCAATAGTAGTTGTGCCAAAAAAAGACAGTTCTCATATTAGAATTTGTGTTGATTTCAAAAAAACTGTGAATCCAGCTCTTGATACAGATCATTGTGTTTTGCCACTTCCCGAAGATATATATGCTTGCTTAAGTGGAAATCGATATTTCTCAGTCATTGATTTGAAAGGGGCATACCAACAGCTTGAAGTAGGTGACAAGTCCAAAGAACTGTTAGTTATTAATACACACTTGGGACTTTTTGCCTATAATAGGTTAACTTTTGGTATTAGTTCAGCCCCTGGAATTTTCCAAACTGTTATGGATAATATTCTGGTGGGGTTGGAAAATACAAAATGTTACTTGGATGATATTTTATGTTATGGAAAAACATTAGAGGAATGTTATCAAAATGTGATTGAAGTCCTTAAAAGACTTGAGCAATATAATGTCAAAGTCAATCATAAAAAATGTAAATTCTTTAAAGATAGAGTCGAATTCTTAGGTCATTATATTGATTCGTCAGGTATCCATCCTACTGAGGAAAAAATTCAAGCAATAAAGTCTGCTCCGTCCCCAACAAACCTTACTGAATTGAAATCTTATCTTGGGTTATTAAATTATTACATCAAGTTTATTCCAATGTTGTCATCAAAATTAAAGCCATTGTATAATATTTGCAAACCTGATGTAGATTTTTCTAAAGAATGGACTGATGAATGTGAAGACATCTTTAGACTCAGTAAGGACTTGTTGACCTCAGATAGTCTGTTGACACACTATGACCCAACTTTACCTATTTATGTGACATGTGATTCTAGTGGCTATGGTGTGGGAGCTGTATTGAGTCATATTATTGATGGTATTGAAAAACCTGTACTATTTGCCTCTAGCACCCTCTCTCCAACTGAACAAAAATATAGTAATTTAGAACGGGAGGCTTTAGCTTTAATATTTGCAGTCAAAAAGTTTCATAAATATCTCTATGGGCGTAAATTTACCCTTATTTCAGATCATCAACCACTTCAATTTATTTTTGCAAAAAATAAAAATATCCCAACAACTGCTGCTGCTAGAATTACTCGATGGGCGTTAGCTTTGTCAGGTTACAGATATGATATTATTTACAAAAAAGGAAACTCTATTGCCAATGCAGACGGGTTGTCACGGTTACCTTTAAAACAACAAACTGAAGTAGATGACTATATTTTTTCGTTTAGCTTAATTAAGGAAATACCATTGAATGCAGATGATATTAAAAAAGCTACTAATAAAGATTCATTACTTCTGAAAGTCAAGGACCTTATTTTGTCAGGTTGGCCTATTAGTGTTGAGGATGATAACTTAAAAACTTTTTTTAAACGCCGGAATGAATTATCAGTTGAACAGAATTGTATTATGTTAGGGAATAGGGTTGTAATTCCTCAGTCGTTAAGACTTGAAATTTTAAAAGTTTTTCATGAGCAACATTCTGGTATTGTACGAACCAAATTACTAATTAGGTCATATTGTTGGTGGCCAAATCTAAATGATGATATAGAAAAATTTATTGCATCATGTGATATCTGCCAGGAAAATCAAAATTTCACTAGAAGTAATGATCATATGTCTTGGCCAGAATCACCTCATAATTTTTATAGAATATTTATTGATTTCCTAAAGTTGTTTAACCATACATTTTTGCTCATGTATGACCAAAAATCGAAATGGTTAGATGTCAAATTAATGGATAACAGTACCATTGCGTCAGAAACCATTTCAAAGTTAAAGGAAACCTTTTCAATTTTTGGTCTTCCAGTAGAACTAGTTTCAGATGGAGGTCCACCCTTTAATTCAGTGGAATTTGTTTCGTTTTGTCAGTCAAATGGTATAACTCCAATAAAATCACCTCCAGGTCATCCACCCAGCAATGGCTTTGCTGAAAGAGCTGTACAGATAGTAAAGAAAGATTTAAAAAAGGCTTTATTTTCAGTAAAAGGGGAAGAGATAACTAAACAACAAATTTTGCTTAAATTATCAAGTTTTCTTTTTGCTTATAGAAACACCCCTTCTACATCAACAAATATGACACCATCTGAAAGTATTCTAAAGTTAAAACCAAGAACCAGATTTGACTTAATCAAACCCTCTGGCCATAGCAAATATGCTAAAGGTGGTTCACAAAATGCAGTCAGAGCTAGAAAATTATTTAAATTGAATGAACCAGTTTATGTAAAAAATAAGCATACCAAGCTTTGGCAAAGGGGTAAGGTTATGAAAATATTAAGTTATTGTACTTATTTAGTACAAGTTGGATCTCTTATCAAATTTGTTCATGCAGACTCTTTAAGAAGTGATATGGGTGATCCAACTTATTCACATACCAATATAGTACCTAATATAAGTAATAATCTTGCCAATTATAGTGGTCCAGAACAAGAAATGTGTAGCAATATTCCCAGTGTTCCTCAAAACGTAACAGTTGATTCCCCAAGAAGTGAGTTAACACCAATATCAGTGCCACCAAGTGTTATATGTGAATCTAACAACACACCCATAATTGCTTCTCCAAAAGTGACTTTAAAAAATAATGATACTCCAAAAATGTCTAGGTTTGGCAGAGTTATAAAACCAACTCGCAGGCTAGATCTTTAATAAAAAACAAGGGGAGAAATGTTGTGAATGTTGTCTGCGGCAACTAAAAAAAGAAGAATGATGACAGGCATGTCAATGTCATGTTCATGTTCATAACCATGTAACTTTATGAATAAAGTTATCTTAATTATACCAATGTCTTTTAATTAAAATACATAACAGATACCCAAAGATAATGTAGCTACCATTCCTCTATAATTTTTTTTAGCTTGCTCTCGATTTCGTCGTATTATTGATTGATTTATGCAAAGCTGAATTAACTATAACTTTGAACTCTATAGACTTTTTGGTGATGTAGATATTGTGAAGACCATCAAAATAAACCGCCCAAGGTGGATCGGCCAGTTATGCGGATGGATGAGAGTGATCCCACTAAAATAACTATGCTAAACAGGCCGGTCGGAAGAAGAAGAAGGGGGCGACCTAAACTTTGATATCTGGACGATGTACAGGAAGATCTGAGGGAGATTGGAGTGAGGGGCTGGAGAAGACAGACACTCGATAGGGAAGGATGGAAGAATGTTTTGAAGCAGGCCAAGGCTCACGAAGGGCTGTAGCGCCAGCTGATGATGAATTGACTGTGGTGTTATTGACTACAAGGAGTGACCTAAAAGTAAAGAAATCTAATTTTAGAATGTGCACATGGAATGTTAGAAGTCTGTTTGTGGCTGGCAAACTTGACAACGCAATTCAAGAAATAAAAAATATACCTACTGGGAATAAGCGAAATGAGATCGCCTAAAATGGAAAGGATTTTACTTGTAAAATTGACCATAAACAGATGAAAACTGAACTAACTTCGGAGTTCGTGCGAAGAATAAGACAACTAAATCGGTCATATCTTAATAGTAAAAATTTGTTTAAGGCATTAAATACGTACGCCTGTTCCGCGCTGAGCTACTCATTTGGTATTATAAAGTGGTCAAAAACGGATATAGAGGGTCTTCAGCGGAAAGTAAGAACACTTCTCACAAAGGCGCAAAAACATCATCCACGTAGTGCAGTAGAGAGAACAACATTGCCGTGGTATCAAGGAGGAAGAGGACTTATGGATATAGGTGAGCAATTAGATAAACAAATTGCTAATTTAAGAACTTATTTTCAGGTACAGGCTGAGACATCTACTTTACATCGAGCAATTTGCGCAGTAGATGACACAACGCCGCTTAAACTGAGGGAACAAGAAATGCGCATAAACCATCTGACTAAGCAAGAAAAAATGCGCACCTGGATGAGTAAACCTCTGCATGGGCGACATCTCAATGAGATCAGCCAAGAATATGTCGACAATACATCGTCGAACTATTGGTTGACATCAGGAAAGATGTTTCCCGAGACTGAGGGTTTCCTACTTGCCATTCAGGATCAGGTAATTCCAACTAAAAATTACCTAAAATATATTGTTAAAGATCCTCAAGTCCAAAATGACAAATGCCGATATGGATGCCAAGCCCAAGAAACCATCCAACATCTTACCGGTGGCTGCCAGGCATTTGTCGGTACCGATTATAAAGAACGCCATGACTCAGTAGGAAAGATTATCCACCAAGAACTAGCTGACAAACTGGGACTTCTCCAAACCGACCATCTTCCTTATTATCAATATGTCCCTGACAGAATGCTTGAAAATGACAACTACAAGCTATACTGGGACCGCACTGTGCTCACAGACCAACCAGTGGCCCATAATAGACCGGATCTCATACTAGTGAATAAAATTACCAGGCAAACAACACTTATTGATGTGGCGATACCTAACACTAACAATTTGCGTGTTAAATACAACGAAAAGATCGCCAAGTATAGAGATCTGGAAATACAAATCAAGAGACAATGGAGAATGGAAAGTACCCAGACAGTACCTATTGTTCTATCTACTACTGGTGTTATTCCCAAAAACCTCCTAGCGAACATAAAACAGCTGGGTCTAAATGAACATCTTTATAAGGCCATGCAGAAAGCTGTACTCCTCGCGACGTCCAGATGTGTACGAAAATTTCTGGGAGATACTCCAACATACCAAGTCACCTAGGGCTCGATAACACGGAAAGAGTCCCACCAGAGCTCAATCCTTTTGATACCGTAGGTATCTGGGATGAGTGAATTTTCCCCTTAGAGGGAGTGTGAGCCGTATGGCTAAATCTGGGATTGTTAGACCAATCAAATAAACTGCTCAAAATGATCAAAGATTCGTATCAGTTTTTTTAGGAACCAGCTGTATAGTGACAAACTCCTCGCTTTGGCTGACATTAAACTTAGAGATTTACATTAAATTTAAACTAAAAAAAAAACAGCTGACCTGGCCCTGCAACTTCACATTTTCAAATAAAATAATCCTAAATCCTACGGCGAAGATATTGATGTCCTATATATTTGGATTGAATGGTAAATATTGGCTAAAACTACACTAACCACATAACACAAAGTTATTATCTTATTTTGAAAATAAAATGAATGCACTTTTCTTGAAAATTGTTTACTTCTAGACAAGGCTCGTTCGTTTGTTGACTGGAGTGTGATCCCACTTCATAAGGATTTTTAGCAAGAAAAATGAGTCTCCAACTTGCTGGTTGTCTTTTTCTTCTAGTTTAAGTGTATGAATCGTGTAGTTCTTCTGCACGATTATCTATGGCATCTAGTTCATCAGAAAGAACTGACTTATCTTCAGAATCATCACTTGTAGGAATTTTAGGTCTTGTAAATAGGCGCATTGGATTACTTTGACAGCTATCATTAAATAATTGCAAATTATAATAAAACTTTATCTATTGATAGAAAAATCAGACGTGATAATATAGTCGTAGGAATGATACATGTTTCGAGGATTGGATAGAATATTAAATCTTTTCAAAACGACAAGAGTTCAATAACAACTAAATATTTGGTTAAATCATTTTAAAATCTGTTTAGACCTAATATTTGATGTTTTATATTAAATTTATGATAATTTCATAACATTTCTATCCAAGTTGCACCTGGTCAGACATATCTCTTAGCACTTGAGTGCAGGAAACCAAGTCGAACTCTTTAATCTATAGTCAAATAACTGAGCACGTGTCGTGGCGTCTTAAAGTCAATTAAGTCATCGGTTATTAGACACGACTGGCCGGCCGGATTGGCCGACTTTGCTTTCAGTGAAATGTAAACAAAAGCGTATCGGTGACGAATCAAAGCTATAAGAAATTCGTACAGTTGGCGTCGAAGCCAAACGTTTAGTATTACATAATTATGGTTAATTAAACTTGTTACGGTTGTTCTCACTGTGGTTGATGACACTAGAATTTTAGTTGTCTTTTTGGATTGCAGAAATACAGTTGACGGAATGTCTTGGATGTTATATGTGGTGCCAGATAATTAATTTGTCGTGTTATTTAATTAGTATTATTTAAGATTATACTAGAGACTAACAGAGACAACAGCCACGGTCACCAAAATAAAAACGCAGAAATTGCTCACGCTCAAAGCTAAAGCAGAAGCGTATATAAATATACATGATCAGCTAAATGTTGTATTTTATTAACTAGTTCTATTGTATTTTTTATGGTAAATTTAGGTGAAAATTTAGTGTGTTCAAAAATAATCTCTAAAAGTTTTTTTGAAAGTGTATATGACGGAGCTGTATAAAAAGAAACTACAGGTCTTATTATATTATTTAGTTTTTTACACTGTCTATTAAATTTTTTATTTATTATATTATCTATATTAATTCTCAAGTTAGAATCTAGGATGTCAAATTCTATTATTTAATCTATAATTTAGTTCTGAACAGATATTAAATTTAGTAAAGCGAGATACAACTTTTAGAGAAAGGATTTAAACACAACTTGCCTTAACATCATAATCAGAAAACTTTAGAATATTTAGGTGTAGAATGTGAAGTAGCAATAAACAAAACTACTAACAATATCGAAAAAAGTATAATTGCAAAATCTATTACAGATGTGTGTAGTGAAACCAAAAATTCCTGTTACAAAGAGAATAAAACAGCCATTTTAATTAAAAATAAATCAATAGAAAACAACATAGTGTAGTTTACATGAGCAGACAAAGGTAACACTACTGTTCATCAATTAGCCTATGTTTGTCCACTGCTGAACGTAGGTCTCCCGTAAAATTTCCACCTATTTCTGAATTTTCTGAATTTTCCTAGATAAAATAGAATATTATAATAACAAAACAATAGAATTTTTAAATAATTAAAATATTGAAACGTTACACAAAGATCCGACAGAAAAGTATCAAAAACAAATTAAGCTAGAGTTAGAAATTTCAAAATCAATAGTAAATCCAACAGAACAGAAATACCTCAATATCATGAACCCACAGCCTCCTCAATTATACTCTTTTATTAAACTATACAACCCGGATCACCCAATAAGACCGGTAGTTTCTTTTTATACAGCTCCGTATATTTTATACATTATAGTATGTTACATAGATTAAGAGAAATTCCGATGTAAAAATACAACTTTGAGACAGAAGTAAAAATCATTAAGCAAATAGCAGTAAACAATGGATACAACGAACAAACAATTAATAATATTTTAAATCAAAAACTGTATAAGAAAGCCCTGAAATTAGTATTTCCACCACCAGAGAAAAAACCCAGTACCTTCTGCTCGATTACATATACAGGCAAAATATCAACATAAAATAGCCAAACACATAAAAAAGAAAGGAATAAATCCAGCTTCCAGAACAAGTAACAACTTGGGCAAATATATTAAAAACAACAAGAGCCAAAATAAAAACACTTACACAGTGGTGTAGACAAACTTAAATGTGGCGACTGCCGAAAAACATCGGTCAAACTGGTAGACATTTTAATAAGCGAATAGCAGAACATAAAAGGGCTTTCAATAATAGAAAAACAGATTCTACATACGCACTTCACCTTTTAGATCATAATCATTCTTTTAATGACGAATTTAAAATTCTTCACATTCAAAATAAAGGCCTTAAGCTATCTTTGTTAGAATCTATGGAAATTAACAAATTAAAAAAC
Source organism: Diabrotica balteata (assembly GCA_918026665.1). Taxonomy (NCBI): domain Eukaryota; kingdom Metazoa; phylum Arthropoda; class Insecta; order Coleoptera; family Chrysomelidae; genus Diabrotica; species Diabrotica balteata. The sequence goes on along the minus strand of OU898283.1, from coordinate 101,296,610 downwards.
GCAGATATAATTCTGAATGACCAACTTGAGACAAACAGTTCTCCCCTCCTCAACCTATTTCATTAAAGACTATAAAGTGTAAACGCATGCCAAAAATAGATCACTTGAGAAAGGCAATCAGCCGAAACAGCTGTAGTGATAATATTTATAATAAATTTTGTGGAAGTTTTGAAAACAAAGTTTTCAGTGTTTTATTGTTACATAAAATGAATTTTCATCAAGTAACGGTCGAATCCATCAATTATTCTAAATGCTTTGTTTATGTTCTTCATAAGTATGTATATACCTATACATACACAATTTCTTGTGTAAGGTGGTAATTGTGTAGGTATAAATTTTGTTACTGTCAGCAGTTAGGAGTGTAAATGAACAATTTGTAGTAAAGTATATATTTTACATAAAATTTAGGTAATTATGAACCTTGTCAATTTAGTATTTTATGTGTTTAATAATGCAGAATAGTTTTTTAGCTTACTGTGCAGTTAAAAGGACAGTATCTAGTGTTGCATTCAATTAACATAAAACTATTGCCAAAAGATTAAATAAATATAATTAAGTTTTAAAAAGAGAACGAAGGGCGCATATGCTAGTTTTGCAGGAGGGCACCTTATACCCTAGCACTGGGACTGCTTCCTAAGCCGAATAAATTTATATTAGAACAACAGGAATAATGGTAGGTTATTCTAATTCAGGATATATATTGTGGGATTGTAAAAATGACAAATACAGCTGTTATTTTTGATGAAAATCACATTAAATATAAAGGTAGTGTAACTGACGATGTCAGTAAATGTGAGATGATTACAGTAAAAATCAAACAAAGCAAGAAAAATAAAAGCTTAGATGAAAACGAAGAAATAATTAAAATTGAAAGTAATGAAGGGGACATCATCAATATTGGAAGAGAAAGAGAAGTTAAATTACCAGCACGTTTTAGTGTACATAAATTGTGTTCAGCTTATTGCTTACTATAATTAAATAGTGAACGAGACACGTTTGAAGAAGCACAAAAGAGTAGAATATCGTAATTTATCATGAAATGGAGTCCTTAGAGAACCTAAACACATGGACACCACTTAATTTACCTATACTTTACTTCACGTTAAAAACAGAACATTTGGATTATGTAGATCGGTGTTCCCAAAACTCTTAGGCACGTTTTGCTACTAGACTGTCGATATACGAGTCATTCTAATAAGAGCCGTATTCAGCACTGTGTAGATGTAGTTAACTTAATCTCACTAATAAGCGGATACGTATAGTTGAATGCAGAATAATGCATTATAAATACTTATTTCTTTAATAGACAGATATATGTTACATTATTTGAAATTTTTCACACTATTATCTAATTTTCACTTTTTGCCGGACTATCACTTACATACTATTGAATTTGGTACTTTGTGTCCGACCATTTTTACACTATCACATAATTTACTCACTGCAAATTAACATCATCCTCTTGTTCTCTATCACGCTATTACTGTCATCGTGTCTTACACGCGCAGTTACGTCATGTCGATGCATTGAGCTGTTGTATTTTATGGTGTGAGAAAGTATTTTCAGTGTTTTGAAATCTATTTCGTGGTTTTTAGTAAATCGTTGTTTGTTGTATGTTTGAATTAAAAAAAAAAAACTATTGTTAACTATCCGATAGGTGATTAAAAGTGCGTGTAAATTATTATACCTATTTAAAATGCCGTCGTGTACCGACGGAAAGTACTGGAAATAGAGTTCAATTTAATGCATGGAACGTCACTTTCTAAATAGAAAAAAATATTTTCATTGATAGCTGACATATACCTTATGAAGTTATTTATTGCCTTAGTCGTACCAGAAGCTACATAAGATTGCGAGAAATTGATAAGCAAATTAGTTTTGAAAATTGTAAAACTGGAAATAAAAATGTTAAAATTTACAAACCGTAAAAAAAATAAATAAATACCTACGAAGTATTAAAACATTATTCTGTTAAAGCGCTTTCTATATTGAAATAAATATTCGTAAATTCCAATCACATTGAATGTTTTTTTATTTAATTTTTATAAATTCTTTCAAAAGTATTTTTATATCTCAATATCGCCGTTTCATTTACAACTGTATTCGATTTGAAAATTGTAGATTAGTAAATCCACAATGGGATAAATTAAAAATAAAAACACTCAACCTAACCAACATCAAATAACTTACGATTTGTATCGATGTGACGTCACTGAAGATGCGCGTCGGCATACCGTTAATTGTATATAAAAGATTTAGTTGCAAAAAAATTGATATGTATTGATTATATTTGCTCTGAAAATAATTTTGACTATGGTGTAATTATGAATTATGTCATCGTCATGTTTGTAAGTAAAAATTTAGCATTTTGGTTGTATTAAAAAGAAGTTATCCACCAATAATAAGTTTTTTAAGTCATTTCTAAGCTAAATATCCAAAACAAACAAATTTTTGGTCCATTATTGACTTTTGTCTGTAGAAGCCAAATTGGCATTTTTTCAGCGTATGGTCCTTTAAAAAAAAACTAACTCTGGAAATATTTGGACAAGAACGAAGAAGAAATCTTATCGTTTTATACTTAAACATGGAAATATCTTATAGTTATGCACGAATATTTTAGTATTATATCAATCCGTAACCCCATTTATCACTGTAAAAAAATATAAACACAGAATCTAAAAATAACCGCGGACGTGAATCATATAGTTAATATTAAGAATTCGTCCATTTTGTAACATACAAAAACCATTGTCTCGGTGCCAATTTTTGTCGAACAAATCGCCTTAATATCTGTCGGTGCTCAAAAAATTTTTGTTTCTAAAGATTGTATTCGTAGATAAACGTAGTCGCCAAAATAATATTTTAGGACTGTCAACGCCGCGTCAAATCGTTTAGTGATTGCATGTGGACACTTTTTAACAAAACGTTCTAAAAAAATAAATACTTGCGATAGTTATTTGGAGCTAATAAAAGTTGGTAGAAGTAATTGTTGGTTTTCCATACGTCTTTATTCCTCCGAAGATTTTTCTGAGCACCTTTCTTTCCCAGATCTCTACTTTCTTTTCTTTCTGCTGATTCATAATCCACGTTTCACTGGCATACATCACTGTGGGTCTGATTACTGCCTCGTAGACTCGCTTCCAACTCGATTACAACCCAGGTAAGTATCATTTACCTTGGTTGTAATCTAAATGAGAACTGGGACATGAGCAAAGAAATTAGAATACGGATAGAGAAGGCCAGAGCTGCATTCTTTAAGATGAAGAAACTGTTATGTGGAAACAATATTACTTTAAGTCTGAAAATTAGATTAGTGAGATGTTATGTGTTCTCTACTCTTTTGTATGGTGTCGAAGTTGACTTTGACGATACACTTCTCAAGAAACTGGAAGCCTTTGAAATCTGGGTGTATCGGAGAATCCTACGAATAAGTTGGGTGGATAGAGTTCGTAACGAAGTTGTTTTGCATTGGATGGGAAAAGTAACGGAAGTCGTCAAAACAGTTAAAAATCGCAAACTTGAATATTTTGGCCATGTTATGCGCCACCCAGAGAGATATAATATACTCCATTTAATAATACAAGGCAAGGTAGACGGAAGAAGAGGGCCAGGTCGAAGAAGAACGTCATGGCTTAGAAACCTGAGAGATTGGTTTAACAGATCCTCTGCATCTCTTTTCCGAGCTGCCGTCAACAAAATTACTATAGCCAATTTGATAGCCAACGCTCGATAATCGAGCACGGCATATGAAGAAGAAGACTCACAGTTTTGCTGTTCTTGACACATTTTTTGCTTTCAGTAATGAATTTAGTGACCCTACTGCTTTGCTTCCCTTCATTAATCTTTTGTCTATCTCTTTTTCTTTTTCCCTGTGTTCGTTATGGTTACTCCTAAATATTCAAATTCTGATACTTTTTCAAATCTATGGACAGTCCCTGCTCCTTTTATTTTGATATATTTGTTATTATTTGATATGTCTCCTTTCATTTCCATATATTACGTTTTTGTTTGGTTTATTATTAATCCGTATCTTTTCGTTTCTTCATCAAATTTCTGGAAAACTTTTTCTAAATGTTTTATTGTTCTCGCAAGTATCACCACATCATCCGCGTACGTTATGCACTGTTCCCTACTATTGAAAATAGTCCTGTTTGTGCTCATATTTGATGTTAATATTGTTCTGAAGCTATTTTATTGTGGCATTTTAAAGTAATTACTATTTAAATGGGAATAAGTCGCAATTAAAAGTTAAAGTAAGTTTATTGAAGTGTCAATTTCAACGTCGGAAATCGTTCTCAAAATACAAACATTAGTAAATTGTTTTAGTAAAAAAAGGATTTAATAATGTTTCTATTTTGAGATCGATTTCCGAAGTAAAAATTGAAACATCAATAAACTTACTTTAATCTTTCATCATCATCAATCAGCCAATCGCGTCCACTGCTGGACATAGGCCTCCCTCAGTTCTTTCCAGTGTTCTCTACACTGGGCCGCTTGTAGCCAGTTTCCCGCTACACGTTTTATATCATCGGTCCATCTAGTCGGTGGTCGTCCTCGGCTTCTTTTATAGTTTCTGGGCCTCCATTCCATAATACGTCTTGTCCACCGTCCATCTTGTGCTCTGGCTAAGTGCCCTGCCCAGTTCCACTTAAGCGACGTGGTTCTTTCGATGACGTCTTGAACTCCTGATCTTTGTCTGATTTGTTGGTTTGTTATGTGGTCTCGAAGGCTCACGTTCAGCATTACACGTTCCATGGCTCGTTGTGTAACTCTGAGTTTATTCGCAGATTTTTGCGTGAGTGTTAAAGTCTCTGCTCCATAAGTTTGTACAGGTAAAACACATTGGTTATAAACCTTTCGCTTGAGACACATGGGAATTGAACTTTTTAGAATATGGCTTAATTTGCCAAATGCTGCCCAAGTTAGGCCTATTCGCCTCTGTATTTCATGTGTTTGATTGTCTCTGCTTATTTTGATTTCGTGTCCCAGATATTTGTAAGTGTCTGTTTGTTGTATGGTATTATTGTCAATAGTTCTATTTCCACTCATTACGAGATTTGTTATAAGTTTAGTTTTCTCAAAGTTTATCTTTAATCCTGCTCTTTCAGACAGACTTTTAAGCGAATGCATCATAGAAACTGTATCTTGTAAATTTTTTGCGATTAATACATCATCTGCAAATCTTTAATCTCATTTAAATAGTAGTTACATATTTCATCTTCTTACGATTTGTTCTAATACTAGTTTGAATAAATTCGTTGATAGCGTATCCCCTTGTTTTAAACCTTCATTCACATTGAACTGCCTTGAAAAGCTTTATTTCATTGTTACCCTATTCATCGTGTTCTTAAGCGTCATTCTCACTAGCCTTAAAAGCTTTTCTGGTATTTCTAATGTTCTCATGACCTCATACGATACAACATCGTTTGATTAATTGAGTCATATGCTTGTTTAAAATCGATAAATGGCATAATGTAATCTTAAGTTTAAGTAGAACAAAAACGAGTACTAGGAAGGCGAAGAATTTCCTGGCTGAAAAATCTACGTACGTGGTTCAACACAACAACCACAAATCTTTTCAGAGCCGCAGTTTGCAAAATATAGATTGCCATGATGGTCGCCAACATCCGAAGCGGATAGGCACTACAAGAAGAAGAAGAATCTTAAGTTTTGTTTGCAGCTATTTTTTTGTATTAATTTTAAATCATCATCATCAACTAGCCTCTAACGTCCACTGCTGAACATAGGCCTCTCGCATGCTTTTCCACTTAGTCCGATGTTGCGCCATCTGAATCCAATTTGTAGTCACTCTTTTTATGTGATCTGTCCTCTCGGTCGGGGTCTCCATTCCAAAATTCTTTTTGTCCACCGGTCATCAACTGATCTTGCTACCAGTCCAGTTCCACTTTAGTGTTGATCCTTTCAATAACGTCTGCTACTCCTGATTTTTTGCGTATAGTAGCGTTGGGTATTCTATCACGTAGAGAAATCCCTAACATTATTCTCTCCATTGCCCTTTCCGCAACTTGTTATTTTATTTCAAATCCTTCACTGCAGATAATCACGATGAAATGAATAGTACAATATATACTAAATGGATAAGTATACAATTACTTACTAATTTAGGACACCCGTCTTTGATTGTCATGGACAACGCACCCAACCATAGTGAAATGATAGATAAACAACCTTCCGCTAAATGGTTAAAATCAGATTTTATAGATTGGCTAAAGAAATACAATGTTAATTTTGATGAATATCAGTTAAAACCAGAAATGTTAAGATTCTGGTTAAGAATTGGCTAAGATGAATAGACAAAAAAATATAGGTATACATTGTAGATGAATTGATACGTGGTACTTGGATACGGAGTACTTAGATTGTCACCGTGTCACTAAGATTTTAATACTGTCGAATTAGTATCTGCAGACTACGAGACTTACTAGGATACAATATATTGACAGAAATGGATATAAAGATGAACATGTTTTAATTTTGTGGAAGGAAGTAATTCTAAAGTCTAACGTGTCGCCTGGCAAAGTGTGTAGAACATACTAACAGATTAATGAAACAATTGAACAGATATTAGAGAAGAAAATATGAGTGTAATATTAATATTGAACCTGTAATAATTTAAATTGAAGATAACTTCAGATTTTCAAGGTGATGAAAATGAAATATAAGAAACAAAAAAAATACGTTCAAAATCTTGCAGCAATATTATTAATACTAAATAATGTTTTATTCTTTAAATAATTATACTGTTAATTATTAAATCAACATACTGTAAGCACAGAATAATAAACAATCAGAATGCCCACTCTCCATGGAAAATTAAGTACGCGCATCTCCTTCGCGCAGACGTTCCGCCATGTTTTAGAGGGAACCAGTGTTGTTTATGTGGTGTACATAGAAAAATTAACCCGGTTTAATTGACTTACGGCAATCATAGACATACTATACAATTATATTAACATTGTAAAATATAATAACATAAATATAATATAATTAAACATACATATAAACAATTACATAACCTCACAAATCATATGTCTGTGTTATGTGTTTCCTTCTAAAACATGGCGCGCGTGCTGAAAACCTTCAAAGGCGACATCTGAGAGTGGACATTCTGATTGTTTATTATTCTGTGCTGTAAGTATTATAGTATATTATATTCTTTTATAAATTGTTTATTTATTTATTAATTAATGAATGATATTAAAAGAATGTATTAAGCTACTTCATATGTAGCTGTAATTCTGTAAAGCAAAACTAACATTTTACATTCTATTTATTTGATAACGTCAAATTTTATAATATAATCCGTGATCGGAGCAGTAGTCACTTTCTGTCACTTGCTGTTGCCTGGAGTAAATTTCCGGCTTATTTCTTATGCTTTAAATAATAATGCAGGAGTAAAAAACTATGGACTCAACTGTACATTATTGCCAAAGTGAGCGAAGACTCTATGATAAAAGATGTATCAGACAAGAATGTATTTTATCACCCTAAAAATTAAAAATTTTATGATTAAAAATTCACCAAAAGATCCAAATCTAAAATTCGTATTGATATCTTTGCGTGTAGGTGTTAACGTCAATTGCTAGAAATACTGGGATCTAAAATGATACACCAAACCAATACTTCATCTTTAAACTATATTATAATAGTAGAGTATAATTCCCGTTAGATTATAAAATATTACTGCGCAATTTATGTCTTTTAAAAAGCGTCGATATACCTAAATTCAAATTTAAACGAAAGTTGGGTTTGTCATTGCAACTAGATTTTACGGCAATCATTGTTAGTTATATATAATTATAAATTTCCACAAAAGTTTAGTAACATATATTAAGAACAAATTCTAATGATCAAAATATCCACTCTAAATAAAGAGCTTTCACTATATCTATCGACGATACGCTAAAACAAAAGATAAAAGACATTTCCTATCCATTGTCATAAGTTGATGACTACTAACTAAGTTATCTAAAAACAGGAAAGCATTATTTTGAAGTAACAATCACCGTCTTTGTTCCAAAATCAGGTTATTGACCGAAATATTCTAAAATTCTCGTTCGTTCATTATTTGGGAAGTTAATTAGTGGTATTTTTAAGATAATCACAAAAACCACCGCGTATTTGCCGCCAGCAATACGGTCAGTTGGTTTTTGAAATGAGGAAGTTATAGAGTTTGGTTAATATAGGTCTGTAGTGGAAAAATACATTTGGATTTTTAAAAAATAAGTCAATCGCAAATTTATTATTTAGTTTTAGAAAGAGGAAATGAAATATAATTTAATGACGTAAACTACGTATATAGTTCTGAAATTATTTTCATGTCACGTGTTTCTTACTGAATATTTTATATTCATGTTTTTTATATAAATTGTGTGGAAGAATACTGGAAGAACTTATATAGAGAAGGAAATTTAAGATCAATAAGAAGAAAAATGTGGATTTCGTGTTGACAGAACATATACCGGCAATATATTCTGCCTTAAACAAATCATTAATAAAAACAAACGGAAAATAATAGAAAATGCGTATAGCATTTGAGGAGATAATTTTTATAACCCCACATGTCTAAAAATATATTTTTTTTAATAAGAGAACCCCAAAGTTTCAGTTTTTTTTTTTTTTTTTTTTTCCTGAAAAATGGCTTTGGCAGAGCCAATTAGCCAGACTTGTTTGTGTTGATTGTTAAAATCGACTGAATTTTAATTATTATAGATTGCAGATTCATAGTCAAAATTTTCTTATCAGTTATCAATGTTATTACTACATATACCTAATATTTTTATAGATACATAAATTTTGTTTTTTTCTTTTTTTTTGTTATTTTTTTTGTATTTATCTTTTGTTTTTGTTCTATTTCTATTTTCTTAATTCTTTTTTTTTTTATTAATTTGTGGTATACGTTTTTTTTTGTTTTTTTTTTTTGTTTTTATTTTTTCAAACCATATTAACAGATTATGACTATATACTATTTACAACTTGTATTTACATATTTTAACATGTTTGTAAATGCAATGAAGAATTTCCATATTATTTGAAAATAATAAAATATTAAGGTTTATTGGAAAACAACACTTAGAATTTATTAGTTCCTTATAAAGTTCGTTTATATTATTCATTTGTAAATCACATTCTAATATAATATGTGTTAGATCGCCTATTTTGCCGCAAGTACAATTGGGAGTATTTGATAAGCCGATTCCATTCATGTAAGATGGCGTAAGAGCATGATTTGCTCTCAGCCGATTAATGGTCTTTATAAAATGTCGATTAGATTCTGTGTAAAACCATCTTCTTGAGGGTATCCTAGTGTTACAATGATAAAAGTTTAAGCCCGTCTTACATTCTCTGTAATGTAAATGCCAATTATTTTTAAGTTTTTGTCTACTAACGGTGTCAATATCTGTCGCTGGAATTAAATTTTTGTTTACTTTTTCTCCAAGCATATATGCTGATTTAGCTAAATTGTCAACGATCTCATTGCCTTTTATTCCTGAATGGCCCTTGATCCATGTAATTATTACATTTAGTCCTAATTGTATAGTTTCAGAAAGAATTTTTAGAATTTTCAGTTCAATGTGGTTTATATGTTTGGCTGTTTGAATGTTGTTGAATCTGTCGACCACACTTTTACTGTCAGTAAATATAACATAGTTGCTAGACGGCTTCAGTACTACATACTGAAGAGCAAACATTATTGCCATCATTTCTGCTGTGTATATTGAGCATTCACTGGGTAAGCTATACTGGTGATGGTAATTTTTATTTTCGTGGAACATTGCACAGCCCGTTCCATTTGCATCTTTTGACCCATCAGTAAAAATGTACTGATAGTTTGTCCATTTTTCTTTAATAATTATATCAAACATATTTGGGAGTAAATGTGAGTTTAAGTAACATATTTTAACCTTTTTAGAAAATAGTGTTTTTGCCATTTCACCGTAGTAGGGCGGAATTTGGCTTGTATAGAGAATATCGTTATATTTAATCGTACTTAGATAGCTTTCTACCAAAGGTATAGATTTTTTAGTTCTCCAGTATCTATGAGTGAGGTCTAAAACTGATAGCTCATTAAGATCTTGCAGGTATTTACAATTTTTGGACATAATTCGGACTGTAAATTTGTCGCTAAGGAATTGGCGGCGTAAATGCAATGGAGGTTCCACCGCTTCAATTTCCATTATTTGGACTGGAGTGGATTTTAAATAACCTAGGCATAATCTCAGGCATTTATTTTTTTGAACTTCAAGTTTGTTTAGATGTGTATTGGTCGCTGATCCAAATAAATGACAGTTATAGTCGAAAATTGGCCTGATCATGTTACGGTAAAACATCAAAGCAATATTTGGGTCTGCTCCCCAATTTGTTTTACAGAAAGCTCTTAAAATGTTTAATGAGCTTTCTGATTTTTTAACAATTTGATGAATGTGATCTTTCCATAATAATTTTCTGTCTAGATAGGTACCAAGATACTTAATACAGTTTTTTATAGGAAAATTAAATTTTCCCACATTAAGATTGCCTTGTGGAACTCTATGTTTTTGTGAAAAGTAACACACCTCAGTTTTTGTGTCAGAAATTGATAATCCTATTTCTTCATAGTACTGATTTACGATTTCTAATGTGGCTTTCAAATTATCCTCACAGGTACTTAACAATTTTCCTGCTGTATATAAAACAACATCATCAGCATATTGAAGAATTTTTGTATGGTTGGGTATACTAACTTCAAGATCTATGTTGTACAGGATATATAAAATCGGGCTTAAAATACTCCCCTGTGGCAATCCAATATTGGTTAGTCGGGGGTATGAAAATTCCTCATTATTAATTTTTAAAAAAGTTAGTCTGTTAGAATATAAAGATTTTAAAAAGAGGGCAAATGATCTAGGGATTCCAATATACAACATTTTTCGGTAAAGAATGTCTAAATTGACATTATCAAAAGCAGCAGAAATGTCAAGGAACGCAGCTGCTGTAGACTTATTTGACGTAAAATTAAGCTGAATTGAAGTAACTAGAGCTGTAGTTGCATCTAAAGTTTCAGTTGTAATATTCAAAAAATTTAATTCAAAAGTAGGTGTTTAAGGCAAAACCCTACATTTAGTGAGATGGTTAGAGCAAAACCACACATTTTCTATTCGTCCAATGAGGAGTAGGTATTACAGTCACGTGGCTTAGACACATGGTTTTGATTGTTATTGGTGACTGTACACATTAGGTTAGTTTCAGAGGAAGGTTTAATGTTTGTACTTAATTGAGTTGTCGGTCAGATAGCTCAGCGGGCTGTGCGGCTGCCTCTCATTCGCTTCACTGTCGAATGGTTTAGTGGATGTGGGTCGAGCCCCAGCTCGGTGTACAGAAAACAAAAAGTCTAACGCAGCAGTTTAAAATTCTAGATGAATCTGCGGCTTAGACTAGGATATGCTGGGTTCTGATCGGCCATGGTGGAGCAGTACGGCAAGAGATAAGGGCTTGCGGCTCGGTGATACTCCTCCATAGATCCCTACCGGACGGGCGTAACGCCTAAAAAAACCGGATATATATATATATATATATATATATATATATATATAATATATATATATATATATATATATATATATACTTAATTGAGTTACATAATGAGTTTAAATGAAGGTAATGTAGATAGTGAATTAGTTATAGTTGGAAGAGCAATTGCTGGATCACGAAAAAGACAAAGGACAGTTCCCAAGCGATAACTTCTTAAGGAAAAGATACGTTGCTCCTGCATGTGGTTGTGTGTTCATAGGTTGCTTAAACAAAGGTAGAGCTTTTAAATGTTGTGAAGTGCACGATGGTGCATTTCGAAAGACTCTTTATTCTAAACTTATAAAACTTATTCAAAACCAATTGGTTAATAGGTCCATGATAACAAAAAACGTTCATCGTCGGAGTTTTTGAAAATCTTGCTTAGGCCTAGGCATACAATAAGCAAAATCCAAACCAAAATCGACTTACGGTTACCTACCGATTCCCTGTTGCTTCTGGGGATATTGTAACTGTGTGTATATCTCTATTTTTGCGCCTTACTCAGTTTACCTTAGAAATAGTTTAACGACTTGTATTAAAACTAAAAACTAACCTAGGACTACAACACAACAGAGGAGGTGATAAAATAAGTCAAAGATCACTGGTTAAGAAGAAGGCGGTTCGCTAGTATATTGGGAATTTAATAGGTACTGAAAGTTAGAAATACCGCAACAAATCAAAAAGAGCATATTTAAGTAGTAAACTTTTAATTCGGAAACTTCACATAATTTATAATGATAGTGCAGAAAACCCCCAACTCCAAGTAAAGTTATCAATGTTTCGTAAAATATTCTGCAGATAATTTAATGTTGGTTTCAAATCTCCGGCGTCTGACTTCTGTGGGTACTATGTGCTATGATGAACTATAAAATTAAAAATGCTACGGGTACTCCAAAGCAGATACTTTATACTGAGATAAAATACATAGAAAAAGGGTAAAGTTTTTCTATGACCTAATGAAAGAAATCAAAGAAAAGCAGAAATCTTTATGATTTGATATTTGATATGTAGCAGGTGCAACCACTTCCTCGAATTCCTATCAAACAGGCTTTTTATACAAGACAACTAGGTCTTTACAATTTTTGTGTAACAGATATTAAGAGTGAAAACAGACCGTACTTTTATATCTAGACTGAAGAGCAAGCACGGCGCGGTTTGACTAAAGTAGTTTCTGCTCTTCTTAATTACCTTCAATCACGTGAGCTTACAGATGTTATCCACCTGAGATTGTTTTGTGATAGATGTACAGGTCAGAACAAAAACAATTATGTACTTCATACCTTAATCTACTTTTTAGCAGCCCTTGAAGGCAGCTTCACTCATATTACTATTCATTTCCTCGCCAGGTACCATTCTTTTTTATCAGCCGATAGGGTTTTTGAAAGAGCAGAAAAATTGTTACGGGAAAGACCTACTTTTATTAATCAAGAAGAGTAAATATAAAGAATATAAAAAAAACTGGAACTGTGAAGGTACTTGGAACTGATTGGTCTCTGAAGAATGTACAGTCACTTGCTAATAATTATTTGAAACACTTGACATAAAAAGTGACATAAAAAGAATTTTGCAGTTGGCCTACTAACTGTTTTATGTCTTATCAAAAAGTAATTTATCCAACTGCGTTCTGCTGTTTCGTTTTTAAAAGGATGTCTTATTCCATTCCGCACAGCTAATAAGTATGTCGTAGTACATATGTCCTTTTTGGCCAAACCATAAAATGCTGCCTCCATTTCTAAAACATACTGTACTAACTCAGCCTCTAGTTCTTTTCCTAATACTGCTTTTTTTTCGTCTTAATTTTGACTGAACCTCTTCAGAGGGTTTAGCGTTTGATTCGCTATTCTTAGCGATTCAGTCGAATTGTACCGACTGACCTGCAGATGCTTTGCAAATTGTAGAAAGCGAAACAGGTCGTCTGGATAGTTAAATTAAACTGATTGTGAGTAAGTCTTATTTATTTCTTTTTTACCGATTTTAAATTAAATAACTTTTAATAATAACTATTTGACCGATCGGGAGAAAATTTCGCACAAATTTAGAAGACGGTAATTTCTCGATGTTCAAATTAATTAATAATATTTTATTTTGTTAATAAAAAAATTAATTAAAAACAAATAAATTAGTACAAAAAACTGCTTTTTTGCAAATATCTCCGTACATTATGTATCAATTTTAATTTAAAAAACAGGAAAATAAAGATATTCTTGATATAAAAAATGATAAATCTTGTTTATGTAAAATATAAGGGAAAAAACTTATAGACAAAAATCAAATTGTGACCATAAATTATTGTTAAAAAAAGGTAAAAATACGAGTACTTTTTCATCTATTCGTCATCTAGTAACCCCCACCTATGTCTTAAAAGCTTCAGATATCTGGGAAAAATTTTACCGTGAAATCGATGATTTTTGCATAACCAGACTAGGCTAAATCAAATCGATTGCTATCTGCTAAATACCTCTAGTCATTGGTTGGGCAAGTACGGTTTTTTCAATAATCCTACATTTACTATTAATAACAATTTTTTTATAATAATAAATAATTTTTTAAGTAAAAAAATATGTTACATAATTAATACTATGTCATTAGATCAAATAAGTAATGAAAAATATCGATGACGTGACTGCAACTATGTATTGCGAATCGGTGGCAGTTGCCAGTAAACACACGGCACACGGAGAGCAAGACACGTAATTTTAGTGCGTTAATTAATGGCAGTGTTAATGACATGGCGAAACAAACACAAGACGCTAAATGTAAATAGTTTTATTGGTTCTACTACACCGTTAGTGTAGCCAGTAATCATATAAAGGGAGAGATGAACGAATATCGTTCGTACATAAGTTTTGATTATGCTTTTGGCGACTACCACAATGCATAAAGTTATTTTTAAATAATGATGGAAAGACAATGTTCACAAACGTTTTTAACACATATCTGTTTTTGGATCTTTCTTTTAATATATGTACGTAGTTTAGATTTAGATAAGAAACAAAAAGAAGTGGTATACAATAGGCGATACTGAAGACTAGCGCGTTTCATATTGTTTTCTGTATTTTAAAAATTTAAACATTATTTTTAAAATGGAGAAAAGTAATTTTCCGCAAATCGCCAGGAAATTTTGACATTCCTGTCAAAATTTCTTGAAGAAAAAGTCAGGACTTCCTTACTGTAAGGAAATGTCATTTCCTTACTGTAAGGAAATGATATTTCCGTACAGTTGTTAGTGTTCTACATAAATGAGCGTCAAGTTTGACAATTCAACCTCAATACGTTTCCATAGTAACCCAAGTAATTTTATTAGGAATTTCAAAGCACCATTTATTTGGGAATAAAATTATCGCGTTTTTTTTTTAAATCAATCAATATCTGTCGAATTTTAAACGATTTGCGGAAAAATAGTATGTTTACCTCGTAGGAAAAGCCACATTCCTGGACTCTGTGTTGCTAAGTCTCGGCTTGCGCCTCGACTTAGCAATCTTCACAGTCGTCCAGGAATGTTAAGCTTTTCCTACCCGGTAAACAATGTACTATTTTTCTTCAAACGTCAAATAATGATGACATTACTTATCTAACTTGATCCTGTCAAAGTTTGATGTCTCCGCCGGCAGCAGTTTTTTTCCCATTTCTTTACGGCGCGCGGAGGGAAAAATGTTGTCATGGCAACAATATGAAACATGTCACAAAGCAACAATACAAATGTCATTAACAACAATTAAACATCATTTTTATTTATAGTAATATTAAAAGTACAATTAGTTAATGAGGCATTTTCAAAATTGAAACGGTGCAAAAATGTTCCCGACTCTTGATACGCATTGGTAATTGTTGATGATACTGATGGTCGAGAACAACACTTGTTCAGCAATCATTCCTGATGTTGGCGGCTTGCGAACAACAATAAGCTGTCTTTAATAATTGCAAACAACTGTCAAACAACTGTAACCAGGGAGACGCAAATCCCACCGACGACTTAATTATTGTGATTTCTAACATGTAGACGACTTTGATAGTTGTCACAGTTAGTGAGAGCGCCCACCAAAGTGGCGTGGCAGTGGCAAGTAGCAAGTAGCACGCGTCTAGCATAATGTAACCAATCCTAACGAATGATTAGAATGAATGACGTTACTGTCATTTTGGTGTAAACTGAATCATTCGTTTTCATTGGTTACATTATGCTAGACGCGTGCTACTTGCTACTTGCCACTGCCACGCCACTTTGCTGGGCGATCGCCCTTAATTTCGAGTAAAAATAGCGTATGAATTGTACTATTTATGGTTGAAAATTGTTACGTTTTAAGAAAAATAGTATACTTTATTAGGCAAAGAAGCGACTTTTCTTGACTTGCCCTCAAGGACTTGCCTCAATATCGGACGCGTCAAGAAAAGTCATGCTTCTCCGCCTCATAAAGTAATATACTATTATTATAAATTCAATAAATCAATGTTTACTTCTGACAAACCTGTCAAATTCAGACGAAATATCACTATAATCAATAATCATTTAATAGTAAATTTAATTAGTATATAAACCAAATAAGGTGTTTAAAAATAATAATTTTATCTATATGAAATTATTTTGCCATAAAAATTTAAATAGATAATTTTTTATTGTTATTAATTGAATGGCATTTATGACTTTTTACTTTTGACAATCGTTGCGAATCGAATCTTTTATTGATATATATTCTTTTAATTTTTTACTTATCATTTAATATCTGTATTTTGTTAGTTATTTTTCATCTAAGTATTTAATGTCTATTCTATCATGTCATTCTATCGTTCAATAGATCGTCCTCCAGTTCTCTTTCCCTGATTTCTTTATCAACTCCTTCTCTCCAACTTCTTCTAGGCCTTCCTGGTCTCCGCCTACCTCTTGGTTGCCATTCAAGAATTTGTCTTGGTATTCTATTCTCCGGCATTCTCCTTACGTGTCCGTACCATCTGAGTTGTGTCGTTTTGATGTCATCAACAATATTATGTGTAACCCCCATGATTTCTCGGACTCTCTCGTTTGTTATTCTGTCGCGTCTAGAGATTCCCGCCGAGCGGCGCCAGAAGTCCATTTCTGTTGCTCTAAGCATTTTCTCTGTTCTGTCTTTTAGGGGCCACACTTCGCATCCATATGTTGTGATACTTTTTATTATGGTGTTGTATATTCTTCTTTTATTTTCCTTAGAGATGTTTTTATCCCACAGTACGCTGTTCAGTAAGGCTATGCCTTTCCTTCCCTGTGTATTTCGTTCCTTAATGGCTGCATCTAATTTTCCGTCCTGAGTGATCTTTACTCCTAGGTATTTGTAGTCGTCACATAGTTTGATCTCTTGATTTTCCTCTACGACAAGGTTATGTTGATCTCCTCCGATACTCATGTACTCAGTTTTTTCCATATTCACTTCCAAACCCCACTCTGTAAACTCTTCTAATAGTTTTCGCATCATGTAACTAAGGTCTTCAGAGTCCTGTGCGATGATGACCTGGTCATCCGCAAAGCACAGAGTGTACAAAGTTAAGTCCATTAGTGGTATGCCCATATTCGTACATTTTTTCTTCCATTTGTTGAGTGCTGCTTCGAGGTATATTTTGAATAATGTTAGGGATATACAGCATCCTTGTCTTAGTCCTTTAGTCACTTTGAATCCTGGTGTTATCAGATTTCCTGTTTTAATTCTTGTTGTTTGTTGGTAGTACAACGTTTTTACCGCTTCAATCAATTCTATATTTATATTTGTTTTTCCCAGTGCCTCCCATAATTTATCAAGCGGGACACTATCATATGCTTTCCTAAGGTCTACGAACGTCAGGTGGACTTCTTGGCCACGAGCAACTTTCTTTTCAATTATCTGAGTAATAGAGAAGACATGGTCTATTGTAGATCGACCTGCACGAAAACCAGCCTGTTCTTCGGCTTCCATATCTTGGTATTCTTCTTCTATTCGATTTTTATTATTTTCCCATATATTCTGCTAATACTACTAGTAACTGCAATTCCTCTATAGTTTTTAGGTTTCGATTTATCTTCCTTTTTATGGATGGTGCTTATATGCGATTATTTCCATTCCTCAGGTATTTCATGTTTATTTATGCATTCCTGGAAAAGTTGTCGTAGCCGTTGAATTAGTATAGTTAGTTAGTTATTTTTCATGCAGTTGATAATTTAAAACTGGCTAGAATAAATATACGATGACTAGAAACAAATTGAACGAAAGTAGTACATCGATGTGAAGAACCGCTATTGTGTGACAGTACCCGTGACGACGACATCTTGTGGCGCTACCCATGACGACCCCGTTTTGTGGCGCTAGATCCCTGACGCTTCTCTAAGCATTTCACTATAAAAAAAGGTAATACAATGACAATATAGCAGGTTCGCTTTAAAAAATGTTTTGTTATCAAAATACACAAACTCGTTATTTAGAACAACGTAGGAAAAAAAACTACCGCATTTAACAACTAGAATACAGTATGCAAACAAAGCATAATAAATTAAATTACCATTTTATTTTAGTTACATTAACATTTTAATTAATAATTAGCGGAATGTCACCAACATTTTGGTACATTTGGATATGATCCAACAATTCATCAAATATTAGGAAATTAGCCAAATAGGAAATCGTCTTTAAAATTCATCTTTTGTTTGTTTAGTTGGCCATACATTGCAATATGATATAAATGAGAAAATTAAGCTGTAAATGTTTTATGTTCGATAAAACTATGCAAAGTCTCATATATTTCTCTCAAATATGATAATATGCAATTTTGTAATAAGTTTATATATAACAATAAATTAACAATTAAAACAATTTATTATTTTAATTGTTAATTTATTATTTTTATTGTTTATTAACAATTAAAAAATATAACATTTAAAACAAAACGAGGAGTACGACAAGGTACAATGACATCTTATCAAAACTCTTTGGGATGTTAGTAGAATATATGTTGAAGAAACTTGAGTGGGTGAACATGGAAATCAACATCGATGGTGAAAAAATAAACTATTTATGCTTCGCTGACAATAAAGTGCTAATTTCAGACAGTCCCAAAGAATTTCAAGAGTTGTTAATTACAATTAACTTTGTGTCAACCGAGATATTATGTTGAAGCAGAGTTAAATTTGTAAAAGTTAACCTTAAAAAACCCTGTATATGACTCTGTACATAACTCTTTTGTTTGAAGTTTTCTAATATTTTGTAGAAGGTTCTTGTACTTTATTTCCATATTCTTTGTCTTTGCTTTAATAATCAGTCCATGCTGTTTAGCCTTCGCTTCAAAGAGTTTTAAAGTCCTTATCAGTTCCGCTTTAGTTCTTGCTATTAACACTACATCGCTTGCAAAGGCTAGGACCTAGCTTATTTTATCATAAATCATACCTTTTGTTCGTATTCCACTCTCTCGCATAATTGTCTCCAGCAAGAGCTTGAAGAGAATTGTAGACAGCGGATCTCACTGCTTTAATCACCTTCTTACTTCAATTTTTTCTGTTGGGCTTTTTTTCATTTCTACTTTATTGTTGGTCTTCATTAAGGTCCTTTTTAGTGGTCTGATCATCTTTTCCGAAATTCCAGGTATTCTTAGGGCATGGTACATACGCTTTCTGATCACAGAATGATAAGCTAGTTTGAAATCTATAAAGAGAATGTTAAGTTTTAACTGTTTCTCGTAGGTACTGCTTTGAATAATTTTTAACACCAATATTTGATCTATGGTGGATCTGTTCTTTTTGAATTCTCCCTGGTATTCACCAGCTGAATAGTTTAAGTGCCTTTCCACTCTACTTTTATGGCCCTGGTGAGTACCTTATATGTTACATCCAGAAGAATGATACCTCTGTAGTTTTGGCACACTGCTATATCTCTCTCTGAAATGCTCTTTCCATTAATCTAGCTTTTCCTGCTTGTCTTCTATTAGGTTCCCTTCTTTACTCTTTTAGTAATTATTTTTTCTTGCGCCTTGGTCACTACTCCTTTTCGTCTCCTGACAGAAGTTTCTTACATTATTATTTATATAATATTCTTCAATCGCTTGGAGCTTTTATCCATAATATGCTCTCTTTTCTTCCTGCTACACTTTCGCGTGTCTTTTGTCTGCTTCATATTCATTTCTATTTTCGTCACTTGTTTTGTCCACAGTATAGAATATGGTTGTGTATTTGTCTGATCGGACAATCTATTGCAACTGAATGACTAGTGTATATGTCATTAAAAAAAGAGGAGAACGTCTGTCAGATCAGCTAATATCTTATATATCTTATAACTTTAATATATCTTTAAAATCAATATGGTGATATATCTGAAAGGCAAGTTTTTAAAGAATTTGTGTTTCCAGTCTTGATTTTTTGTGCAGAAACTTACTAAAAACCACTTACTAAAAGATCTGTGTAATATCATAGAGCCTCAGCGAGGCATGATGCAGTCGATGTTGGAATTAACGATAAGTAAATGTATTTACAAGAACCAGAACATATGCTGTAGAGTAATGCAATCTTTATGTACTAGTCTTTTAATTTTAAGCACAAAAATTAAGCAAAATATTAATATTCCAAATTTGTTTTTTTATATATATAGAGTAATCTTCCTATGTGCATGCCAAGACATGTGTCTATTTTAGCAAAACTATGTAATTTCGATCCCCATCTGATAAAATTGTTTTCAGGCACCTCGCCCGATCAGATTTACATACACAGCATCTATGTTTTTGTAAAAACTGGCAACGCCACTTGACATTGCAAAATAATAAGAGGATATTTTCAAAATGTAATGACCATGGAAAATTAATTAATGTTGCTTGAATTCAATGTCAAGCTATTGCGTAAACCCGTGATTTATTGCGAAAATTCATTAATAAGTGATTTTCCGAAAATATCTAATTATAGTGAAATATCTAGATGTTTTAGAAATGTTTTTTTTCATTTTACTTCTTTTTTAAAAGTATGGTACTAAAATATTCAAAATCTTTAATTTATCGTATAGTTAGTCGACTTTCATCCACTTTGTTTATCCGTTGTTTCTATTTTGTTCCTCTTTCTTTTTAACTGTTTAACATTCAGTTTCGTACATCACAGCTGGTCTTATGGCAGTATTTTTGTAATCTTTTTTTTAGTTTGATTAAACATTTTTTATCACACAACTTCCTACTCACTTACTTTCACTTCGTCTATCCTACCTTAATTCTACCGCATCTTCATTCATCCTGATCCTAGGTACCTACTTAAAACTCTTAGTTTTTACAATCATTTCGCCATCTAAAGTTATCGTTTCATTTGTAATAACTCGATTTTTAAATGAAAATACCAAATACTCGTTTCGAAAGTTTTTCTCAAGAGCTTGTCTCCACTGTTCCAGTTTTTGTGTTAAATCCCTTTCAGTATTTCCTACTAATACTACATCATCAGCATACATTAAGCAGCACAGAATATTACTGTAGTTTTTCGTTTGTCAAAAGGCAGATCGCTGCATACGTATCGGCAGAGCGTGGGTCACCGGTACCAATAAATTGTTTTTATGAGTGCTGGAGGTTAATATATTTCAGCAATATTAATGTTTCCTAGGAAAATAGAAACAACCAATTGTGCGTGCAGCTCCAGCTGGATCAATTTATGAAGTTCATCCTAGCAGTTAGGTTCAATAGAACCGTTTTACTCAATGGTTTAACCATTTTCTCAAATTTGTTAAACTAAGTAAAGAGTCCCCAGTTCTTCTCGTACTGGATGGTTATTAAAGCCACATACGCAATTTGGACATTATTAGATTGGCTAGAGAATATTATGTAGTTATCATTCCATTGCCGCCTCACACGACGTTTAGATAAAACATTCTTGGATGCTTTTAAAATCCAGTTTAACGAAGAAATACGTGTATGCCTTAGGGAAAATCAGGTGCTTTAACTCTGAAATTGCAGATAACTTTAACTCTTATAACAGCTGAAATTGCAGTTAAATACTTCAAGGTCACTGTAATTTGGCCTTTTAATAGGAACATATTTTCTGAAGCAAATTTTATTGCAGTAAAAGATAAAGCAGCAAATAACTGCAGTTCTGCTTTTTCAGAGAACTATAGTGAACCCAATGATGCACCACCAAAATCGGCAAAAGATCTTTCAAAAGACATCAAGTTTCAAGTCTCAACCAGGAAGTAGCAAAAAAAAAACTTTTATATTATACAAGAGGGCAGAAGAAGTAGAGAACGACCACGAAGAAGATGGATTGATGATGTGAAAGAAGACCTACAGATTCTAAGAGTCAGAAGGTGGAGGGAACTTGCCAGAATTGACAGAAGTGGTGACTTCTTTGTGAGCAAAGAGTAAGATCAACAACGGATTGTCGAGCCACTTATAATGATGATGATTATTCAAGCGATTCTGTAGGCAAGACTGTTTTATTACCAAAATCTACAACAGACATGGTATCACCAAAATCGACATCAGACATGAAGTCGCAACCCGGAAGCTACAAAAACATTCATTCTCATAGCTGTTCAAGAAAATATGTAGCAAAAACTGATAAGTTTGTTTCTCCATTTCACATCATCTTTACCAACTATTAAAAACAAAACAGACACCTGAGGCAGAAAGCCTGATAAATCAAATATAGCTTTGTCGCCGTACAAATAAGGGAGATCTCATTGGAAAAAGTAGCTGCAAAAGCTGCAGAAAAAAAGAAAAGCATAAAAAGGTCTTTGCTATTTCTGAATTAGCAATCAAAAAGTCAGAAAAAAAAAATAGAAAAACCTGAAAGCGGTTCAGAAGAAGATTTTGTAACAGCTGACAAAGCCGATGATTTAGAAAAAATAGCTAACATTCCAGAAAACAATGACATAGACTGCATGTTTTGTGATGGTCCATTTTCAGAAGGCAAAGAAAGGGAGCTGTGGATTTTTTGTCACATGTGCCAATTATGTGTACATAAACAATGTTCTGGCACAGAACAGGACCATTATATTTGTGACTTTTGTAAATAAATTCTCTTAAAAGGAAAACGTTTTATATTTTTTTGAACATCATTCTTAAACTTAATTTTTTTGGAAATCAGAATGGACTTCGTAATATAATAAGGTTTGTAGAAGGTCTGCACACGAATATAAAGAAATTGGTAAGAGCCCATATTCGGACCATTTCCTCTATTCCAAAAGTAGTGTGATCAAACGAAGAAAGGCAAAAGATTGCCATCAAAATAATTAATAAAGAAATCAATAAAAGGTAGATGTAAATATATGATAAACAAGTTTATCGATTAATGTAAACAGTATTAATACGTTATGTCTTTGATGAAATGCCGGCATAATTTGTCAATTATTGTGACACTATCGTATCCTTTGTACAAATATATAAAAATTATATGCACTTTATCGTCCTAGGAAAATGACGTTTTCTCTCAATTGTTATAAACAGTTTTTACCTACAGAATCTATTTAAGAAACGAGAGTGTCTTGCCACCGAGGGAGATGTATACATTCGTTCTATTTCTGTGTCTATTTGGATATCTCCAGTCTCGCATAGATCTTTGAGGTTCAATGTATCAAATAAAATTCAAACAAATCGACCAAATAGAATGTTATATATCAATGTCAGGACGAGTTATTTTCGATTCCCGACTTACTAAGAAGATTTCACCGAGATCTGCGTTGATGTTTCTCTTTGTCTATTATTTTAAACTATAATAACATGCTGGTGTCTGCGTGTTTTAGATTTTGAGTTATTAGTAAAATCATATAGAAATTTTTTAAAATAAATCTACATTTTATATCAAAAATTTTGAAATTTTTTTAGTGGACGCGGATTTTGAACGCATTAAAAGAAACGAATGGACTTCATCTTGGCTTATGATCTTATGAATATTGCGTCGTTTGTTTAACAGCCTGACTTTAGTATTTTGTTTGTTATTCTGTATCATTTTCCCCTAATGATGCTTTTAATAACTTCATCCACGATTAAATTGAACAACAAATGGTTTAATAAGTAATACGTATTATTCTGTTGCTTATGTCTATAGGTTCCGTAAGTTTTCCATCGATTCTGACTCTTGGTTGGATTTTTGGAATTTCTCTAAATAAAAAAAAAAAGAATATAGACGGAGTAATAAAACCACCTACAATGTTGCCTCAAGTGCTTTTAAATAAATTTGAAAAATAATTAAACAAGATCTTTAATTAAAATGAGGATTGTAGGGTTTCTAGTAATATTGTGGGGTGTAGGGTTGTGTTATAGAGGTAGTACCTTTTATTGGAACGACCACATCGAGCGTCATAGACGGGAGATGGTTCTTGATAACTGGTCCTCATAAGACACCTAACTCTCACTTATGGCTCCACGTGCCACACCCCGGGCAACGGCATTGGTCTGTAGGCTAAACCAGGTGAGGGTAGTCAGATATGGCGAAAATTTCACCGAGTGATTGCCGGTATAAGCAGTCTCCCACTTACTGACCAACTGCTTCGGGTGTAGGAGTTAAGTGGTAGGGCACCTTTTTGTCCTGGGGTTGAGAAATCGACCCCGAAGGCGGATGAATCAAAACTTGGCCAACGGCATAAAGATGCAGAAGGTAAGGAAGAACTACTACATTAAAGATCCCTACGGATATCCCTAAAATAATTATCATATATGCCGGACAAAATTAAAGCTAACAGAGTAATCATAGTGAAGTTAGCCGGTCAACCTATTCATATAGATCTAATCCAAGTTTACGCACTCACATCTGATAAACCGGAAACTGAAGTTTTAGATTTCTATAAAGACATAAAGGAAGCATTAAACGTCACAAAGAAAAACGATATCAACATCATAATGGGCAATTTTAACGCCAAAGTAGGTAGGGGTAGATGTGGTAACGCGGTCGGTGCTTTCGGTCTGGGTAACAAAAATGAACGAGGAGAAATACTAATTGAATTTTGTAATGACCACGATTTCGTCATATCTAATACGTGGTATCAACCCCCGCCAAGAAGATTGTATACATGGCGAGCACCAGGAGACCGTCCAGGTCATATGATACGAAATCAAATTGATTACATCTTAATAAACAAAAGATTCCGCAACTACATAAAAAATACCGCTTACCCTGATGCGGACATTTCCTCTGACCACAACCCCCTAACCGCGAATGTAAGGCTTCGATTGGCAAAGGGTCAAAAGCCATCTAATAAAAATACATAAACACTAGAGAATGAATAAGAGATGAAGAGCTTAGATCTACAAACAGTAAGCACATCAACGAGAACTTGAGAAACATACAAGGAAATTGCATAGAGGAAACCTGTGAGAAAATAAAAATAGCTATAGTCGAGGCTGACGAAGTAGTCGCAAGTAAAATAAAAAGAAATCACAAAAACGAGTGGATGACAGAAGAGATACTTGATCTAATGGAGCAACGCAGACAGTACAAAATACATCAGAATTAACAAGAATACAAGGAAATCCAACGTACGATAAGGGCAAGAATTAAAAACGCAAAGAAAGCTGGATGAAAGAACGTTGTGAAGAATTGGAATCACTACAAGAAAAGGGAGACAGCTTTGGACTACATAAAAAGGTCAAAGAAATTTCGAATATATACAAGAAACACCATGAGACTCGCCTAAAGAATGATCAAGGAAACTACGTTCATACCCAGGAAGAACTAGCTAAAATCTGGGCAAACTATCCGGCCCTCCAAATAAAGAATGATAATTCGCCAAAGCACTATAAGGAGAAGGAAAGTAATATTGTAATAATTGTAACTGAAAAACTTGATAGATCATTAAGAACCGCCAATTGAACTTCCCAAGTGTTGCGATTACGGCCTAGATTAAATTGTATTGTAAGCTCATAGTTCAAAGTTTGTAAGTATGATAGAAGCATTAACCTCTGTACTGAGGTATACATTATTTGTGAAATTATAAATTGGGGATTAGAGCTCATTTATGGGCAGTCTATTTTATCGTATTTAACATCGTCGATTGAGAACAAGCGGACAAAGAGGCATTACAAAACGATTCAATCCTCATATCTTCATTCGAATCTCTCCAATCGACTACTTTTGTTTATAAACATAAAAAATTAGTAAATATTCTAACAATAGTGTCAAACTGTCAAAGCATGTTTGTATTAACTCAATTTAATTTAAAGCGTTCTCCAAAGCGTATCTCCTAAACAACGTAAACAAAAGGTTTCTTTAATCTCCCATATCCCAATCTGAATGAATCCGAAAGAATTCTAAAATTCGATTTAAACACATCAGTTCCGTCACGTCACAGTTCCGGTGCCGAATGGAACAATCCGCAATAAAAAATATTCTTTAATAGAAATATGCCGCCTTCGTTCACATTTATCCGTTGCCGAACAGTTTCCAAGCAGACAGGTTTAGATCCGTCTAACGTCCAACCGATTTTATAATCTCCGTAACGATATTTTTTGGTTCTGCCGGAAACATGTCCGGCAATACCAGAAAACAAAATAAAATTAGCGACAAACAAGAGAATGTATGAGAAAATAAATGTTTTATATGGTTTGTTACATACAAAATACAAAGACATTATCTTAAAACATAATATTTTAAAAGAAATCGGGGAAGACATATAAAAACAAGTTAATTAACTTCTCTTTATTATTTTTATTTTACTGTAACATAAAAAACATGCAGTTTTTAAACTTTATGTTTTTATAGCAATTTTTTCTAATTATTTTTGCGAGAAACTTGTTATTTTCTTAACAGATTGGTCGCTGAAGAATGATGCATTTCGGGTGTGTACGAAGAGACGGGCCGAATAGTTCTATGACGAAACGGTATCTGCTCGGCGCCGGAACTGTGGCGTGATTGGTGAGTTTTGATTGACCATAAGCATTGTCTTCGATGAGATACGTCTAATAAAGGGCCTGAAGTAAGTACATAAGGTGATCAATTTTGTTCGCTGAATCTTCTGTGCACAGTATCAGATGAATCTTTGGTACCTTGAACATCTGTCAGTCTCCTAGTCAATCATGTAGCTGTAACTTTGCGCTTTCAAAGAACTTAAAGTCTAAGTAACCGATCTTCGACGGCGCTTGTTGCCATTAATTCTGCCTGTATAGGTCTTATCCAGTACGAACCAGTTTGATATACCGAATGAAATGCATCATTATGCAGAGTAACCACTCGGGTTCCTCAATATGACCTCGTTGTTAATTATTCTTTGTTATTAAAAACACTTCTTTAGACATATCTAGTTTATTTATGAATTCCAAAAGCTCTCTTTTTGGAGTTGTCATTATTTTATTTAACAGGTTTTAATACGGCAATGAGTTTAAAGCTTCTAAATTCTTGCGGTATCAACTGGTAGCATAGATGATATTATATTGCCTTTTAATGGATGTATCTGACGAGAGAAAGAGAGAACCTCGAGTTTCGCCCGTATATAGAATAACTGGTATATATGGACATATGGAAACAAAAAACTATAGTAAACCAAGCAGATTGGAAAGACATCAAAAAGGTCGGAAAGATAATAAATTTTAAGTAAATAAATGTCATCTTATGTTTGATGAATTTTTGCTTTACTTTTGAAGTTTATTTATATTCAATCTCATATGACGTGTAATATTTACTAATAATAGACGACATTTGCCGTTCAAAATTAAAACATCAAGACAACGAGTCATGAGAAAAAATCCTAAGCAATGACAATATACTAATTCGTACCGCGGGAAATATATGTAGGTAAATATATTCTCATACTTATTAATAAATTATTTTTCGGATTAGCGTTGTTGGCATGGAATTTTCGTTGTCAAAATTTACGAGTCATTATATAATGATTATAAAATAAAATGATTATTGTACAAGAATCTTCAAAATAAATCAAACAGAAATTGATAAAAAAACAAGAAAATTTCAAAAGGTAGAAAAAATATTTGTAGACGAAGATATCATGCTGTTACACAGTTATACTATACATACATTATATATTGCTTGTAGGATTATTAAAATATGCAGTTGTTTTTAAACGTATTTTACATCGAGTTAGAATCTATGGAGAGGGCATCACGTGACTAAAAACGACCTAACTTCGGCCATATTGGTATTATTGTTTTGAAACTTTTGACAGATCGTATATGTTTGGTTATATTTGTTGTTTTTCGAATATTTTCAGTTTTATAATAATTTTATAGAAACTGTAATATATTGTGATAGTGCATAATAATGGTTTCTTGTTCTCAACGTAGTTGCAGTAGCAGAAGTAATGTTAATAAAAAATCTTCAGGAATATCGTTCCACAGGTTAGTATACAAATATGTAAACAAAGTAATGGCCCGTACTTCAGAGAATAAATTAATACTATTTGACTGTATTAATTTATCTTTATATATAATATATCGTGTTTTTAGTGTTTACCGCGGGATAAATAAATCATAGTTTATTAAAAATGTATTGCACTTTTTTAGATTATGATTAAATCTTCTGAATAACTAGTCATATTTGTATAGTAGTTTTATTATTATTGAGTCTGGCCCTGATGTCACCGCCATATTGGTATTATAGTTAGCCACTCCTACCTATGCCGTTTTTAATACATACGTTAATATGCTCATAGCTTCTCCATAGATTCTAACTCGATGGTATTTTAACAACCACATTCTTACAAGTATATGGACAAGTATGAAGTTTGTGTCTGATGACATTCTGACAGTTTTGATGGGGAGTGACATAGTGTTGCCAACTATACGAAGATCTAGATTTCAACGAAGAAGTAGAAAGAAGAGGAAGAAACCTAAAAAGAAGAAAGATCAGAATAGGTATTATGAGTACTTTCCCTGAAGAGATAAAATAATTGATCAAGATGGCCAACGCAAAGAAAACACTAGGACCAGACAACAGCACAAACCGAAAACAAAAGTGATAGTATATATCACTGACATTATCAATAATATACTAAAAATAAGGTATTTTCCACATAGATGGAAAGAGGCTCATGTTATGATTATTGGAATACAAAGAAAAAACGGGACTTTTTCACAAAATTACAGGTCTACAAGCTTACCGTGATCAATACACAAAATTGCAGAAAGAGTGATACTAACCAGACTTCAAGAGGAATCCATAGAAATAGAAACAATACCTGAAGTACAGTTTGGATTCAAAACAGAACACTCGTGCGAACTACAAGTACTGCGATTAACTGAATATATAACGAAAGACTTTAATGAAAATATGTATACAGCTGCTGCCTTTCTAGATGTTAGTGAAGCCTTTGACAGAGTTAGGCATGAAGGCTTGCTGTAAAAATGAACGATCATGGATACAGTGAGACTATGACGTGTCATCTTACATCGTACCTAGTCAACAGGAGGTTCCGAGTCCGGATAGGCTCAACCTGTCCGGGGTCGGAGTCATGGAGCTGTCCGTGGTGCAGTCGCCTTATCTGTACACCATCTACAAAACCGACACTTCAACAGACAGTGGCATTGTACAGTGAATGCCACTGTACAATGGTACGCACATGTTCCTAGGGTTAGGGTTGATCACTAGGTGTGTGTGTGTGTGTGTGTCAATATACGTAACTAGTTTACAACATCTCCTTCTTTAAGTAAGTTACTTAATTTCTTATTAATATTAAAGAAAATTTTTACACCATGACGGTTTACTGCAACAGCGCTTTTCTAATACTTCTTGTTGAGTTCTTTTGGGCAACAGACGTTTCAAATGATTATTGTTTACCTGCAAGTGTTTATTGAACTTTAATAAAGTTGCGTGACAATAAATTTGCTGTATGTTGATATTTTCCAAGTAACTAATGTAACTCGTATCATATATTATTAGTTTTAGTCTTATTTTTTGAAGTCGTTGTAAAGATAAATAAAATATCTTTATTCATTAAAGAAACTAGTGGTTTATGACCATTAAAAGCAATAATTTTTCTGTCATAAACTAAATAATGAAACTTCTTATAAGCAAATAGTAAACTTGACAATTTGTCAATACGATCATTCTGCAAATGACATGCAAATGAAACAAGTCTTTTGTTTTTGCAAATTTTTTATTGCACCACAATAAATTTCAATAAGTTTATTTGAATAAAATTGAGGTAATATATCCAATGCTGCTTCTCTCCTAGAGTACAGTTTGGCCGTGGAAAATTTTCTCCAAGTGCACGATATAATTCGACCGCACATAGCCAGGGTAAAAATGCAATACTTTACAGAACACAGATGTTGGTATTCGGGTACTAGTCCGGTCTCCTAAAAGTCCAGACCTTAACCATACAGAGCACTTGTAGGACAAGTTGGGAAGAGTAGCTAAGCAAAATTATTGTGAGTTTTATACTGGGGTATCGTTAGAACAGTTGCTGGTAAACGAGTGGGTACAAATACCGTAAAGCGAACTTGCTACGTGGATCCAGTCTATGTCAGAAAGGTTGAGAGTTGTTACTCAATCTAAATTTTAATTTCCATATTTTGAAATTATGTTATAATTACGATTTTAAAAAATATATTACTCTGGAATAAAAGAAATTGTAAATTTTTATGTTTTGTTAAATTAATCAATATTTTGGAACTTTCTTATTTTTAGGTTTTATATTGGACATACAATACAAAAAATTTATTGTTTATTAATTTATTAAACATATATTAATATGTTTTATTATTATTACTATTTAACATATTGCCGTATTTAAAAGTTACTTTCATATTATACATTTCTACATTGAAACTGGCTAACTCATAAGGTTTGTCAAGTTCTAAGAACGCCATTTGTCTAAATCAACAGACGTTTTCGGGAAACAATTAATTTGTACCCCGAACACTTGAAATAAAACGTTTTCAAAAGACCAACTTCTTGAGATCTTATCTAATTTATCACATATCTCTGGACCACCTAGGTAAGAAGATGTGTCCCTATGAAACAAGCAGTAGTTAACAAGAACCTGACGGCATGATCAAATCTACAATGTAGCATCGAAGATGTCACTTTTCCTTGGTGGTGCCTTCGTCCATTATTCTGCATTACAATGCCAGATGCCGAGCTTAGATGCTGCCCTCGTTATATGCCATATTTCAAAAAATGTTGGGTGCGATTCTCTTACAAATTGATAACAGTTTATGAGTTATGCTATTTTTTTTTAATTTCAATCATATATATTTTATTTCATTATTTACTGCTTCAATTAATTAACTAGTCATTTTTAATACTTCCTATTAATCTTACTCAAAATAAACTTAATATAAGGTTAATTTTGATGGGCAGTGTACATTTTGAGTAAGTTTGTAGCGCAAGCAAATAAAAATACTGATGCACAGAATGCTTTTCCAAAATTAAACAGTTTTTATAACCTATTAAACGAAAAACTCAGCACGGGTGGTTAAAAAATCTAAGTACTTAAGAAAAAACAAGAACTGCATTATGTTTATTTATTTTAAAACCCATTTTTGAATTTAAAATATGAATGCAACACAAAATTTCACTCGTGTAGGAAGCGTGAAATGATGTCGATGTTGTTTGAAAAATGAGTGTTTACAGTTTGTATATAAATATATATATATTTTTGTTCGACATACTTACTTTAACACTTCGATTTAATATTGCAGAAATTGGGAACACAAGTAGAAAGCAATACAAATGTTTAGAAGCATTAATGAAATTCATCATGGAAAAGGAAAACGACAACTTAATAGAAATAACAACATAATACACAACAAATATTTAGTAAAGTATTCTTCAAATCAGAACATAAATATAAAAAAGGGAATCATCAAATCACTATATGATAGAGCCCAAAATGCTCTGCCCAATGCTCCTGAAATACCAAATTAATTGCATTTCAAGAAAAAAACTGCCAAGGCACTTCTCAAAATTTAACCTTAAGGAAAATTAAAAATTACACAGCATAAATGGCCAAATTATCAGTTTTACTTTACAGACGGATCTAAAGTACAAAACAAAGTAGGATGTGCATTAATTAATATTCAAAGTGGATTTAAAAAATTATTGAAATTGCCAGCTGAATCATCAATATACACTGCTGAAATGACAGCGATTCTTCTTGCATTAAGGCATATACATAGTAACGAACCCTGCAGCTGCATAATATTTACAGACAGTAAGAGTGTCGTCGACAGACTAACAAACGTACATAGGTCCAAACAACTAAATCATATAGAACTAGAAATTATGACTATTTACAATAAAATTACAAATTTAGGGAAAAACATTATTATATCATGGATAAAGGGACACGCGGGCATTGAAATAGCAGATAGCCTAGCCAAATCTGCCCTAGACATAGGCGGAGAAGCTCCCTTGAACTTACTCCCCTTTTCAGACATTGATATAATTAGTAAACGACATCAAAAAGAAAAATGGCAAACATATTATCGAAACACGAGAACTGGAAATAATTACAAACAAATGCAGCCTGAAATACCCATAAAAAGATGGTTTCATACTCTATCAAATCGCCATTTCATAAGGGTTATAAACAGATTAAGATCTAATCATGCTCTTACCCCCTTCATATGTACAAGTTGGGTCTCACGGAGTCACCTAATTGCAAGTGCGGAAAAGAAGGTAACCTATTACATATTTTCCTTGAATGTTCCCACGAATCAGTAAACATAAACAAATTTTATGATAATCTTATTATATTAAAAATTCCACTTCCCGTCTACCTGAACAATTTGATTTTCTCTAGAGATATCAATATATTAAAATCGATTTACGAACATATCAAAAACTGTAAATATAAATTGTAGCTTAAAACTAACCCTTATATTAAGTAAATATTGTATTATAGCAGGAAAAAAATATTATTTAAAATAATATATATATATATATATAATATATATATATATATATATATATATTATATAAAATTAAAATATATATATATATATATATATAATATATATATATATATATATATATATAAAGAATTAAAAAATAATAAAAAGGAAGATGTAAACCTCCGAGAGAAATCGGGTTATGTCTTCGCGCAGGAAAAAAAAAAGTAATTATTAACAATGTAATTAATATAATTAAAAAATGTAATTTACTAACAATTGCACGTTAGATTGTACGGATGATTGTATGTTTATGTTATGTATGTTTAAAAAATTCCTCTGATTGTTAAAATTGTTTATCTTTAAATTTGTCTGGCTAATTGGCTCGGCCAAGGCCATCAAACTAATAAAAAAAAATAAAAAAAAATAAAAAAAAAACCTTAAGGAATGGTTAATGCCTATAAGATTAAGACCAAGCCTAAGTAAACTGTCAAATTGGTATTACCACCTATCGCCAATTATAAATATTTATAAGTTAAGATCATTTATAATTTCTATTTCAGATTTTTTTTTGAAAACAATTTAACACTTTGGCTAAACATTAACCATTTCTAATAGGACAGATATCAGGTTATCACCAAAAAGTTACGTCAAATTGAAACTCCTTGTTCAGAAAACCAATAATTACGATCTCACTGGTTTTATAAGCCATAACTCAGACGAGAAAAAACGCATAATATAAATTTCTATAATTCAAATATACCAATTATAAAAACTTTGACAGGTCTTGCCGAACACTTCACTTTGAGGTATCACCCCAATAAGATGGGCAGGTATGATAGGGGGAAATTTTGTGTCTAAAAATACAAAAGAATCGGTACAAAGATATATTTGTCCGCAACTCAAAGTTCCTAAATAGGATCTCTCGGATTTGAAGAAATGGAACAATTAATCTAGAAAACATTGGCATTCTAGAGTTCAAGTAGATTAGGAGTATGTCCAAAAGATTTTGATAGATGAAGATGCAGGGAGGCCAAATAGCTAGTATATCAATTCACAATCTACAGGTACTATTCTATTCGATAAAGCCAGACGTAGATGTCGGCGTAGTGCTTTCATTGACTTTTTTTACTGCGATTACAATCCTTCGAAGTTTGGCAATCCAATTGGATACAGCTACGCGCGAAACAGAGGCTCAGAAATTCTCGATCGATGTTTTGCTGAACCAATGTTGCATGTATTTGAGCCGAGAATTTTGTTACCTATTGACTTTTTCTCTTGAATTTTTCCTAAGTACGTTAGTTTATACTCTGTGATCGTTTGCATCAGTTCTTTATTCTTCTGCATTATGTTAAAAAAAAAGGAAGCCAAAAAAAGTCCTTACCCCAGGAAAGGAAGCCAAAAAAAGTCAAAAAAGCCTTAAAAAATCGAAAAATTACTGCGGGCTCAATTTTTCAACTAAAATATTTGAAGTCAATAGAAAAAACGTACCATTTCATGGGTATCGTAATTGTTACTGCGACTTGGTTTTGTTTTAACATTTAAGCAAAAACAGAGTATTTTTCACTGTACATGAAAACGTTAAATAGACGAGTTTCTTGAAAACACTTTCTAAATTAAAAAATATTTACAATTAAGAAATGTATAGCAAATTAAACCCAAAACTAAGCATTTCAAATGGAAATTTCGAATGGATGTACAGGTGCGTTATATATATATATATATATATATATATATATATATATATATATATATATATATAAAAACTGTTTCGGATGGGTTGGAGTCAATAAAAGGGGCTATTTGTTGACTATTTTTTACTCGGGCTTTCAATTGTGATTACAATTATTATCAAGAGCTTCTAAAAAATACAAAATATCTTACAAAGTTGAACTAGAAATAAAAAATTTTTTGTTAACTCACCAAATAAAATTAGTTTTTATATAAAACTACTGCTTACATATTAATTAGAAAAAATTGATGAATAAAAAATCTAATGAATGTTTCTCTGAAAAATTTTGATGAAGTTTCTTAACAAAAACAATTGAATTTGTAAACAAAAATTGAATACCTACAAACCAGCCTAAATGTCATAAATACTAACTTAAAAATTTTTATTTTTGACATATTGTCAAAAATAAAATTTTGTTTAAAAATTCTTCTTTGTTTAGCAACAAAAAAGAAGAAGATTTATTCACCATTGATAGATGCCCGAAAAAATGTAACAAATACATGGAAAATTCAAAATGTGATAATTTACTGACTGCAGATATAAATTACATAGAAATAATATAATTATAAATTTTGCTTAGATTTTGAATTTCTGACCTTTTGTTTAAATTATTATCACTTTTGCTAATACAAACCATTTCCAAAAAAGTTCTTTTAAATTTATTACTTTCACTACATAAAATTTTAATATTATCAAAATCCATAATATGGTCTTTGTCTATTACATGCTCTGCCAAAGCACAAGATGGTTTCTTAATTCTGCAATCACTCTTGTGATAAATAATGCGATTTGAGAGATTTCTTCCAGTCTCACCAATATACTCAGCTTCACATTGAGTACAAACAATGCTGTATACTACATTTGTTTGATCTAATTTGTCTATAGGATATTTAGTTTTGGAATATAAAGATGAAATAGTTTTGATGTTCTTTGTTGCTATTTTTATATTGTCAATAACCTTTAGTGTTTGTATTAATTTAGGAGTTAATGATGGTATAAAAGGTAGTGAATGATAATATATGTTTTGATTGTTGTATACAGTGTTTTGAGATTTAGCAAAAAATGGTGTTAAGTTATTTATATTTAATAAATTAGAAAAAAGCATCCTATGTAGCATATCTGGAGGATAAGAATTTTCAATTAAAATATTTTTTAACAAATGAAGATCTTCTTGTAGATAGTCTGGATGAGAAAGTTTTAAAACACGTTCCTTTAATCCTGTTAAAAGGTTCATTTTCATCTTATTTGGATGATTAGAGTAATAGCTTATAAATCTATTACTACATATGGGTCTTCTGAACCATCTGGTTTTCAACATATTGTCTGTATTTCTTACAATTCTCATGTCAAGGAATGGTAGAGAATTATCTACCTCTTCCTCAACTGTAAATTGTATATGTTGATTATGATTGTTGAAAATGTTGACTGTTTCAAGAATTTTGTGTTTAGAAGTGCCAAAACTAGATCATCTACATATCTTTTGATAAATGGAATGAAAAAAGTGCAATTATTGATACAATCACTAATAACATCATCCATGACATAGCTACTTAGAATGGGTGAAAGACTAGATCCGATAGGGCTACCAAAAATTTGTTTATAAAAAACACCATTAAATATAAAAATATTAGAATCAAAAACAAAGTTGATGAGTGTTTTAAAATGTAATAAGTCAATATTAGTATGTTGCGAAATCTCATTCCAATGTTTTTCAACACTACTTATGATTAAATTTAAAGGTAAATTGGTAAAAAGAGATGTTACATCAAAACTAACTAAAACATAATTTTGTGGTAATTGGAAATTATTAATGAAAGAACTAAATTCAAATGAATCTTTTATGTAAAAATTGTTGTTTAAATATAAGCATTGGTTAAGATGTCAGTAAGGAGCTGTGCTATTGGTCCATTTGGAGGGCATAGAGATGAAACAATTGGTTTCATAGATAAAGTTGGTTTATGTATGTTAGGTAGAGCATAAAACCGTGGTGCAATAGAATTATAAATTTTGAGTTCTTTTGCTTTTTTATTATCAATAAATTTCTTACTGTTTAATTTTGATACTAGACAATTTGCTTTTTGTTGTAAAGTACAAACAGGACTCCTTCAAGTGTAGTGTAATACTTAGTATCATTTAAGAGTTCTCCAGTTTTTTGTAGGTAATCCTCTTTATACATTACAACAGTTACGTTACCTTTATCGCTTTTGACAATATAAATTTCAGGATGTTTTTAAGAAAAAGTTTAGTTTGTAAATAGTATTTATTTAAAAAATGATCTTTGACTTCTTTATGTAAAAAGTTTGTAATGACGTTTGTACATTTAGATCTAACAACATCCTTTTGATTGTCATTAAGTGGTCTGATTATTGATTCAATATCAGAAAGTAAATTAGGAACTCTAATATCAGATTTTTAAGGACATAAAGAAAATTTAGGTCCTAATGCTAAAAATTTTTTAATTTCAAAAGGAAACTGAATAGATGTTAGATTCTTAAACCATTTTTCCTGAAATTTTATCTTATCAAAAGCTTCTATTTTTAATTTATTGAACTTATTAATTTGTATTTTTTTGATTTTATGAAATTCTGTGTTGTATTTAAGTCTTTGTCTACGATTAAATTCATTAAACGTGTGGAAATATAAAATACTATAAGCCTTGGTACGTAATTCATGTAATTTTCTTTCAAAAAAGTTAATATCACCAAAAGTAATTTTAATCTCTAAATTAATAATATTTCTTCCAAACCTGTCACATAATTTCGGAGCATCATGATGAATATTCCCAGTGCGATGATGTAAAAGGGAATTAACATTAACTAGTTCAACTTTGTAAGATATTTTGTATTTTTTAGAAGCTCTTGAGAATAATTGTAATCACAATTGAAAGCTCGAGTAAAAAATAGTCAACAAATAGCCCCTTTTATTGACTCCAACCCATCCAAAACAGTTTAATATTTTTTCCAAACGAGTCACAAGTACTTCTTTTTTCTCATATATATATATATATATATATAATATATATATATATATATATATATATATATATATAATATATATATATATATATATTATATAGCGCATATTGCATTTATATATTTTAAAAAATCATTCGACCTGATTGTTAGACACAAATTGTATCTAAAAGTTGACGAGAGGTAAAATAAAAATAGCTACATAAGTAATGGAAATAAAACCAAATTTTTAGTCAGTAAACGGTAACGAAAGATAAGTTCGATTTACTGAGTTTTAAAATAGTTTTAACGTGCGAGAAATGACTGCAACAAATGCACTCTTATTAAAAATAGTCTTTCGACACCTATTACCACATCTAAATACACGAAATTTTTTAAAGTGTCCCCAAACTTCAAAGTCTATTCTGGCGAAAGTGTCATATTTAATATTTTATCTACTATAAACTCATCGAAAATATAAATTTTGACGACATTCGACCAGAAGCGATCGTAAACAACAGCTGTGATCTTTTTTTAATTTATTAAGTTACCTCTCGGACGGACGACCATTCCTGAAAGAACTCCATGGCCCATAGCCCACTGTAGCACTCGCGAACCCGGAAACGCGCACTCAACACCAAAGTCCCGAAGAAAAGTTGACCTTTCAGAGGCACATAGTCGCGGCTTTCCACTGAAAAACTAATAAATATGAATCAGAATCCGAATCTAGCAGACACTCTCCTTATTTTTGGAGACTCACTTAAGGTGAGATCGTGATATACAACTCTCGGCATCTGATCGGTTACGAACGCCAACGGCAACTGTATTTTACGTATGTAGAGGTATTTTTGAAATTGTTAGGTGCGTATACATAGAACGCATTTTCAGAAATACTCACGGTATTTTAGAATCTGAAGAAATCAAATTTATAACTTTCGAGATTGTTCACGCAAGTGCAATACAAAAATAAGACGATAGGAAGATTTTTTATTACCATTTTAATCTTAAAAATATATGTACCGCTGACGTAAGTAAATTTCATCCATAACGGGATCATTTCTCTCGTTAGGATCATTTTCTCGTTATGGGATCATTTCTCTCGTTATGGGATAATTTCTCTCGTTTTAATTTTTTGAATTTTCATTTTTGCTCTACCAATTTTAACACCTAGCTCTTTAAGGTTCTTTTGTGCTCCAACGTATGATTTTATTCTTGCTCGACCTTCGATATAATACTTTTTTATCATGTTTTTTATCAATCTTGTAGATATTCGTTATTCGTTATTTCTACTACTACTACTACTTGTCGGTTTATAAAGTTCTCTGCCGTTTTCCGACTTCCTATCGCCACTTGTTGGCGATTGTTGTTCCATAGGTCTTCTTCTATGGCCCTCTATCTCAGTTCTTTATTATTCCTTCGCTCCAACTTTTTCTCGGTCTTCCTCGTTTTCACTTTTCTTCTGGTTGCCATTTTAATATTTCTTTTGGTATTCGTTGTTTATCCATTCTTTGTATGTGTCCGAATCAGATAAGTTGTTTTGTTGTTAGGTCATCTGTGATTGTTCGTTTGATTCCTATTATTTCCTTAATGCGTTCGTTGGTAATCCTTTCTCTTCTAGATATTTCTGCGGTTCTTCTCCAAAAATCAATTTCCGTCGTTTTTAGTATTGCTAGTGTTCTTTCTTTCAGTGGCCATACCTTACACTTAATACTTTTTACTATACTCTCATATATCCCCTTTTTATTTTCTTTGCTGATGGATTGATCCCATAAAATACTGTTTAACATTGAGATGGCTTTTCTCTCTGACGTATTTCTCTCTCTTATGGCTTTGTCTAATGTTCCAGATGCATCTGTAAATATTTTATAGCAATGTTCGCAATGCTGACGGAGAATTAGATCTAGATTGGGAAGTCGATGGAAAAATCCATCTATATTTCATTGCAGTAGTTTGGTGAATTATATTATATAAGAAAAAATATGAATTTACGGGTTATCCTGAGATGACTCGCCCTCGGATTCAGAGATGTCGTTACGAAAGTGTTGGAGGATTTTCTTTCTTAAGAAGGTGATATTATGACGTTTGGTTGATCTATCTTTTAATTGTGGATGAACTTTAGTTAGCATACGAACTAATCCCACAAGGTCAGAAGTAAACTCTTGAATTATATTAGAAGGATCCTGCACGCCGTTAACATTGCTTAGAAGTAGATTTAATTGGTCAAAATTGAGGACAAATGTGGGTAGATGATTTTGGATAAAATCTTTGGCAGGCTCAAGGTCATATGATTTTGTTGATTTTATGCATGTATGCTCCTCATTGCTTTTAACTTTCTTGACTCTAGGTTTGGATGTAGGTACAGCAAATGATTTTTCTGTTGTTTCAGAAGTTGTTTCTGGAGACGTAAGAACATCATTGATACTACGTTTCGGCTGGAGATCGATATTAATTACTTTGCAGCTTTCCATGGTGTAAACTTCTTCTTGTTGACATTTGCTCATTTGATATGGATATTGCTGTAGGTTGAGGCATGATGTCAGGGGAGGAAGAAGTAGTAGATTGACTTTTATTAGAATCAATTAAGTTTGTTGTTGATTCTAGTTTATCAGGACAGTTGATGGCGATATGACCAGACTTTTTGCAGTTATAACAGGCCATAGTTTCTTGAGATAAGAATATTCGATATGTTGTATTATCGAAGTCTAAGGTGAATGAGTCGGGTAAGGAGATATTATGGGGACTGACGTATATTTGTCTTCTGAAACTTAAAATATGATTATATTCGAAAAGAGTGGAACTGATTTTTAGAAAAGTGCCAGGAGAGACCATATTAAGTCCAATACTTTGTATATATTCAACTAACAGACTGTGTGGTATTGTTGGACATACGTTTGAAAAAACAATACGTGTTGCTGGTGAGATTAATCTTCTAGCTTGTACAATATTGTTCTGAATTTCTATTTGTCCATGATTTTGCATGAATTCGTCCACGACTTCTTTGTTTGCAAGGTACATGCAAATCCGATTATTGGATAGTCGGGAGGAAAATATAATATTTTTGGGACGAATTAGATTACCCAAAGGAATTAAGTAATCTTGCAGTCGCGTATTTTCTAAAGCGCTGAAGACAATTGCTTGATGTTTTGAGGGAAATTGTGAAGAAGCTGCTGATGAATAGGTTTTATTGGTATTTGTCTGTGATTGCAATACATGTGGTGTGTTAGAGAGACTCTGAATATTAGGTTCCATTTTTGATTTTAACACGGGACATGTGTTTAAAAATAATACGGACCTGACTAGTAATCAAACAGGTAATAAAACTGGAATAATATTTCTTGAATCGTATCTTATTGATAATTGTTAAATTACAAATCAACAAAAAACTGGCTGATCACGTTATATTAATGAAAACTAATATGATGTGTTCACTTACTGGTATTTCATGTAATTGTCACTTAATGATTTATAAATAAACTGTTATAATTACTGCATAAACTTTGCAAATTTGTTGAGACCAAAACAAACACGCCTTTCGGTATCTCATTCAGGGCCGAACATGAGATCTTTTTATTCTACTCCAATGCACAGGTATTCGGTTTTGTTTTTATTCATTTCTAGGCACCATATCATACTCTTCAATTAATTTTCGTGCCATATAGTTTAAATCGTCATAATCTTAAGCCATTATTACTTGATCGTCTGCAAAGTTAAGCGTATATACCATAGTGTTGGTGAGCAGTATCTCCATTGTCCTGCATTTTTGTTTCCATCTTTTTAAAGCACTTTCGAGATATATTTGAAATAAACTGGGGGATAGACAACATCCTTGCTTTAATTATTTTGATGTTATAAATCCTGTTGTTATTTGTTTCCCTGCTTTTATTTTTGTTATTGGTTGGTTGTATAGTACTTTGACGGCTTTTATTAATTCTATATTAATATTCGTGCTTTCCATTGATTGATTGATTTTCCATTGATTCCACCCATCTTTTTTTTGCTATTATCTGGGTTAAGGAAAAAATATGGCTAATAGTGGATCGGCCGTACGAAATCCTGCTTGTTCTTCTGCTTCATAATCTAAGTATTCTCTCTCGATTCGGTTTTTTAAAACCTTTGCATATATTCGACTCATAGATCTGGCTACAGGTATTCCTGGGTAATTTTCACAATTATTTTTATCACCCTTTTTATGTATAGTACTGAGTTATGATATCTTCCATTCCGTAGGGATTTCGCTTGTGTTTATGCATTTTGAAATAGTTGTCGAAGACATTCGTACAATTTGTTCGTTGTGTACTTAAACAATTATCCGGGTATATTCCCTGGTCCGGGTACTTTGTTCCTCTTCAGCTGTTTACCTACATTTTTAATTTCTTCTGTTGTTAATCTTATTGGCGAGCCGACTATTAAAATTCTATCTTGTTTTAATTTCTATGTTCTTGAAATTCGGCTCTATTCTCTACCAAAAGTTCTTTGAAATACCCTTCTCAGTTTTACTTTTCTTTTGTCAATTTTTTTACCAGTTTCCAGCTTTCTGTGCTTCTGGTTTCTCCTAGGTAAGTATTTATTCTTTGGCAGCTTCTTTCCCAAGACTCGATATTCTTCTTAGAGATTATCTTGTAATGATTTGCAGTTTAAATATTGTTGGTATAGTTGTCTTTTTACATTTTATTTCTTCCTCTATTTCGTTATCACACCAGTATGGTTTGTTTACCTTGGGTTTTATGTAGTATCCCATTGCTTCAAATGCTGCTTCGTGTAAACAGTTTTGTGTATGTTCATATATTATTACTGGTTGATATTCTTAGGCACGGGAATTTGTAGCTTATTTCGTTATTTCTAAAGTGCCCAATTATTTTAATTGTGGAACTCTGCACATTTCCTGAGCACTGCAAATAATCTCATTATCTTAGCATTGACACTTATTCTCCGTGTCTCTCTTTCTCTGATGAAATGTCATAACTTTTGTCTTTTTTGTCGATATT
The DNA here is from genome assembly GCA_918026665.1 of Diabrotica balteata. NCBI lineage: Eukaryota > Metazoa > Arthropoda > Insecta > Coleoptera > Chrysomelidae > Diabrotica > Diabrotica balteata. The sequence goes on along the minus strand of OU898283.1, from coordinate 101,254,644 downwards.
TTCATATTAAAATTCATACACGTTCAGAATTTGGACTTATCCGCTGATCTTCAGCAGGTTGTTGTTATATATATATATATATATATATATGCGTTGCCGTTAATGCAAAATGTCATATGTTTCAAAATGCACCTTTCAGTAGACAAAAAAAACTGAATAATATTTACTGTGTGAGTAGTGTTTTTCTCCAAATTAGAAGACATACTTAAAACAAAGGACAATACATATTGTTTAGCTTCTAATTTGGAGAAAATCACTACTGACACAGTAAATATTATTCAGTTTTTTTTTGTCTCTGAAAAGTGCATTTTGAAACATATGACATTTTGCATTAACGGCAACGAGTAAATATTATTCAGTTTTTTTGTCTCCTGAAAAGTGCATTTTTTAACATATGACATTTTGCAGTAACGGCAACGATATTCTTTCATCTAGTAAAGCTAAATCACTGAGGATGTGTAATGCTGTAGCTCCATGTTTGTAGTCGTTGCCTAAAATACATAATACCCCTGTGAAAAAATCTCGATTTTGCGTAAAAATCTCATAACGGATTTTGAAGGTGCTAGAAGGTATATGAGTGATAGCTGATGACAAATCTTTGAAAGTGTACAATTGATTATGCTTTGAACGTTTCTTACAAGTACATTTTAGAAAAAAATAGTTCATATAAAGTCATTCTTTAATTTGCAAATTTCTGAATACATACAAAAATTCACTGAGATAATTGCAAATAAACCCTTATTTTTGCAGTAAATTTATAAATGGAAATAACTTAATTTTTTAAATAATGACATGTAATTTAACTACTTAAAATTTTAGCATTTAAAGGAAGTTATTAAAGTGAACTACTAAATAACAGTTTTTTTATCCCCGAGAGCGATTATTTAAACCAATGTACCTGTCCAAACAACCACTCTAGAGGTATCTAGCAGATCGCAATCGATTCTTTCAGGCTTCAATTTTAAGATATTAAAAAAATTTTAACATTTTAATAAAATTGGGATGCCTTTAAATTCAAAAAGTGATGCCTTTTTAGCTTATAAACATTTAAAATAACTTTAATATTTTTTGTTACGCGCTTGTAAGCAAGCTTACTGAACAGTTGGCAAGAAACACAATACTTAAGAAAGAAAAACCATCTATGACCAATAGATACGAATAGATAACATTTTTTTTCAATCATATATCCTCTATTTATTAACATTAAGAGCTGAAAATTGAACAGATTATAAGTTAGGATCGAGAATTTATGATCAAATTTATAGAGCACATATACAGAGAAGGTGTAAAAAATTATGACCCACTAAAGTGATAGTAATTGTAAAATACCGCCTCGTTAAAGTAGAGGGGAGAACTTTCTAGCTCCGTTTTTTTTAGATTGGAACTTAACTTTGAAGCGTGCTGAAACAATTTGTAATATCTCGCCTTCTATGGTACTCAGAACATTCATTTTTTTAAACTAGGATAGCTCGAGGAATTAACAAGAGCTGGTCTACTTTTAGCTCATCTGAACTACCAACTGACATTTCAATCTACTAAGTCAATTACATTTAGTTCTTGAAGCGACACGTTTAATTAATAATACTACACAACAATTGATTTTCCCGGGATTTTCCGATTTGTCAGAAAATTGAAAATACCACAGGTCTTATTATTTGATTAAGCTACCGCAATTTAAAAGCCAGCTTCTGCGTGACATATAAACCGGGATATTGCAAATTTTTTTACAAAATTTTACAGAATTTTAGAGAGTACCATCACTTAACGGATTATACCCTTTTACTCCTTGTAAAAGCGAGACGTGTCCATAAGTCGCACTAGTCAACGGGGTGCGTTCCTAGTATCCGAGAAGAGCTCATGTGGGATCAGTCTGCTTTCGTTCCACTTAACCTCTGCAGGAGTTTTTACAAGTTCTATACGACCAACCCCAGTCTGAATGTTCGCTTGTAAGACGTGCCTGTAGTGGAGATGAGTGGTAGAGGAGTAGGCTCCTCGGCGGAAACCTGTCAAACGTGCTTGGTGGTCCTTTATTCCACATGTGTGCACTTGTTGGCCTTTACAAGGATCACGAGCTAGGGTACGCATGTTAACACAGGTATTGCGGGGAGCGTGGAGCCACACGATATGGCTAGAGTGCCACCTTCACTGGAGATGGACTAGTAGGGGCATTGGTTCTGCCAGAATAGAATAGACTTCCTCTCGGATACTGGCCACACCTTTTATGCGCCAACTCTAAAAGGTCGCTTATTGGGTCGTCAGTGTTTAAGGGTCCCCGGCCTTTACCTCCTGAATCCTCGTTATCCGTTTGTGTTGACATGGATTCCTTGATGGTTATGAGGCCCAGGTTGTATTGAGTTCCCTCAGCTTCGAATCCCGCTCGCTGCATAGATGTGTGCTGCCAACGCTGGATGAACGTGGTGGGTCTACACCTAGACCAGAGGACTGCGTAGTGTTAAAATTCTTAGGGCTCTGGGAAATGCAATCCAAGTAAATGCAATTTGTATTTAAATAAATGTATTTTTTGGTATGATTTTTCAAAAAGACAAAGCACAATCAGCTGTTTGTGTTCAAAGATTTATCATCAGCTACCGCTCATACACTAAGATTTTTTAAGCTTATTTTTTCTTTACTGGCCTAAACGAAGTGTTTATACTCTAACTTTATATCAATCTCTTCCAAAATTAAACATGTCAGATAAATAATTTCTACTTACATTTGTTTCTCAAAAGGTAACATTAAAAATTTGTATGTACTGGCAAAATACTTTCTAAAATGATTTCGCTCCCAATTTAAAGACGTGTACAAATCGTTGTCCAAAAATTATTCGTTTACTATCTTATAAAATTTAAATCGACCTAAACATTCTGGACACCTTATTTAAAGTATTTTGTAGTGGCTACATATAATTCCGTAATAATAAACACATGATTTACTTCAAACCAACTAAGTAAATTTAACTCTTGCCAAGTTGTCATTCAGATCCTGCTAGAATGTAATTAAATCCTAATATTCACAAATTGGAATGAAAACGTTCATTTTTTTTATGAAAATGTTTTAGCTTAAGTGTATTTTGTCAGTTCTAAGATCGTCAAGTTGTTTTTTAATCTAAAAAGTATTAATATCGAGAAGAACAATCATTAAAACACTGGTATTAGGAGTAAAATAATAAACTATAAACACTGAAAACTGTTGTTTTCAACACTCCCACAAAATTTATTATAAATTATTATCACTGCAGCAGTCTCGGCAGAGTGCCTTTCACAAGTGATCCTGGAAGAAGCCAGGATCCACTAAGAGTTGTCAAGCTAATAATTACGATGACGACTATTAGCCATATCCTACATAAAATTGAAGACACACGTGCATGAAGGGTATGAAGTATGTTTTTTATGTTAAAAATACGTTGTTAGAACCTAGAAATCGTTCAAACAAGTAAAATACATTTTAAATATAATATTTGCAAAGTTACTAGAGTGAAAGGATCTATATACACAGTAAATTTTAAAATATAAGTGCATAAAGGATCTATGTACACAATATGTTACTTATATCCCTATCCACTGAGATTTCTATGGATCTGTTGTACATGGATTCTTTATGCCTGAATACACTGATTTTATCCTTCTGTCATATATCACTTAGATCCTAAAAGTAAGGTTATGTAGTTATTATTTACATCTAGACGGTGTGCAGTGTTCTGCTTCTCTTGCTAATCTTATGGAAAAAATGACGTTAAGAAGTAAATACATTATTAGTTTAGCTCAAAAACAATATAAAGGTAAGTAAAATTAAAAGTAAATATAGTTTATCATGTTACAAAAGCCATTTTAAAAGTGATTGGTCATTTATTATCATGGCAAGAAAGGTTATTTCTTGTTTATATGAACTTTTCTTGGTATTTTTTATTTCTTTTTAAAATTTATATTGTAAAAATATTTTTATGTCTTACATATTTTAGATCAACCAAAAAAAAACCAAAGTCAATTTAAAAAAAATGAGGTTACGGAAAATGAAATAAACTAGTATGTAGAACTGAAAGTTGCAGATGAGGAAAATGGAGTTAAGAAAGGAGAACTTGATTTACCCGATAATGAAACAAGCCATTATATGGAGTTAAAAGGTGGAGATGATGAAAGGAGGAAAGAAGGTAAGATTAGCTTAACATTTTCGTTGATAAAAATAGATTTAGTTTTGTATTTTTTTTTTCTAGATATTGCTGCCATTTTCACCGAAAAAAAGAAGACTTCAGATATTTCCTCGAATGATGACATAACGAGGTGAAACTTATATATCTTTAAAAACCAAAAAATAAAATCCAAAAAAAAATTCTGAGCTTGGGTCTCTATGTAAAAAGAATGAATAACAAAAGCATTGTGACCAGCAATTTGATCAAAGTGAGAGAGAGACAATATTTCGCAAATTTTATGCTTTGGATCAAAATGCAAAAAATGCTATAATTTTAAGTCTATTTCAATAAAGCCAGTTCGCTGTCATAGAAAAAATGCAACAAAGAATAAATATGCCACATTTAGTTATTCAATAACCTGTCAGAAAAGCATAAGATCTGTTTGTAAAGCTGCCTTCATATCACTGTATCAAATTCCAAACAAAAAGGTTCAACTAATTTTATAAATATGTAATAAAATCTGGGACCATAGCAACATCTCCTGATAGAAGAGGGCATCACAATTCGAGAAATAACAAAATTCCGCAAGAAGTGATTGATGTAATCAAACAGCACATTTTATCTTTTCCTGCTGACATGTCTCACTATTCCAGAAACAAAAATGCCAACAAAATGTATTTATCTTCCTTACTAAATATGTCAAAAATGCACGAACTATATGAACAATATATCAAAGAAAATGAACTGTATAAAAGGTAACAAGAGAAATCATACGATTTTCTACCTGGCGAAACTGAATTCAAATTTTTAGCACTGTGGCTTCTACAACTTGCAAAGCAAGCAGCTTGATAAATTACTCGGCAAGGAAATCTAAAATATGCATTCCACCTGCCGTTCATCATGGTTAAAATTCGTAGTGAATTCACTTTCTGGTACTCCAAACAGAGTAAATAACTAAAACATAATGACGGTATTGTCAGGCTGCCCTGCATCGAAACAAAAATCTAATACCGTTATTATGTTATATAAAAGATTTTTAGTAACAAAGAGTTTCTACTGTAACATGTTCATTACAGAATTTAATTTGTCATTTAGTCAGCCCCAGAGTGACACTTGTTCTAACTGTGATGCAGGTTTGATGAATGAATGATGAACATGAAGGAAATTTCCATTTTGCTTTTGACCAACAGAAAGCAGACAGGCAATATACGCGTGACAATAAAAACATATGTTATATGTCCATAGACCTGCCGCAGACTATGCCACTACCAAGACCTACAACTTCCAAAGCTTTTTATCTAAACTTTGATAGTATACAAGGCAACTATCGAACACAGTGATTAATTAAATCTTGCCCAAGTACTTTCGATCAATAGATCATCTTCAGGGGCATTTCGTCAGTTGTGGCCTATCCGACATGAGTAGAATGTCATACATGTAAATTTGGACATACCAATACAATACACAAAGACAAACAAACACTTTAAAATTTTTAAAAAGGAGAAGCTACATGTTATATAGAAGCCGGAGACAGAATCTCCGGTCTCCTGGCTTCTTTATAACATGTAGCTTCTTCTTTTTAAAAAATTTTAAAGTGTTTGTTTGTCTTTGTGTATTGTATTGTTATGTCCAAATTTACATGTATGATATTCTACTCATGTCGGATAGGCCACAACTGACGAAATGCCCCTGAAGATGATCTATTGATCGAAAGTACTTGGGCAAGATTTAATTAATCACTGTGTTCGATAGTTGCCTTGTATACTAGCAAAGTTTAATTATTCGAACATTCAACCTTATATTGACTTTTTATCTAAGGCAGATGTGGTTCTACAATCTTGGAATTCACAGCATAACAAATGAAGGTGATAAGACCTACTTTTTTAATTGGACTGAAAATGTAGCCACAAAGGGCAGCTTAGAAGTAAGTAGTTCTCTGCAAACATTTGTGCAAATGTCATCCAGTAGAAACAAGAGAATATCATGTGGTCTGATTCTTGTGCTGGCCAGAACAAAAACTTTAATTTGATATGTCTATATTAATATCTTATTTTAAAAAAAATATGTTAAGGTTATAGACCATAAGTTTCCAAAGTAGGACATTCCTTCCTAGATTTTGAGAGATTTTGAAGTAATCTCGAAGCTCTATAAAACCTAAGAAAAATTGAGAATTTGTTCAGTCCAGATCAGTATAGAGACGTTATTCGGGAATAGAGTAAGAAAGGATCGATTGTTATCAACATGGAAAACCACTTTAAGAATATTAAAGAAATTGCAAACAATTTACATTTATTTAACAGAAAAAAGGATTCTAACAAAGAAAAAAGGATGAAGGATGAGGTAAAAGATTTTCGTGTTGAAAAATATGGTGAATATATGTACAAAAAAAAGACTGGATCCATTCACACCTTTCCTAAAAGTAGATATCAGTAAAAATACAAAAGTAGTTACAGAACCAGAATTTAATTTACTAGTAATGGCTAACAAAACAAACATTTTAAAGAAGAAAAAATAACAATTTAAAACAACAGTTAATTTCTGTTGATGAGGCAGCAAGATGTAGATCTAGGCAGAAAACCAAGTACTAGGCGAAAAACATGTTAAGGTTTCTTTGTAGTGAAAATCAAGTTTTTTTTTAAATCTAATAATAAATGTTTTTTTTTAATATTAGTAATAAATATATTAGTTTTAGGACTACCTATCCTATAAATTCAGTCTATTTATATCTTATAGTAAAAAAATTCTAGTATAAAAGCTTTAACTTCATTTTTCTCAATAACTTGCAAATATCACATAGACCCTTCATGCACTCCTTCAATTATTTTACAAAATAGCGCGTTTGTTAAAGTTGAACAGGCACTTTGGTTCAATAATCCGGAAAATGGTTCATTTAAGTTTCATGATTCGGAAAACATATTGTTTTGTAGACTGTAGGCAATAGCTCATTTACGTTGCTCTTTACTATTGTAAAAACTCATGTAATGTCACCTATTGATAGAGTATTCGCTTATAAATTCCATGGATACGCTACTGCTTAGTTTCCAAATAGCAATCCGCGTCAAACAAAACTGTTCGACCTCAAGGACCCGATCTAAAATTAAGTACACTTACTTGGTGGCGAATGCAAGATAATGTCTGAAAAAATGCCGCAGATTTGTATACACTGGGGCCATTGGAACATTAATTAGTTCATAAATTCAGCAAGTAAGTAGGAAGTGAGGCTATTATTAGAAAAAAATCACTAATTTGCTCTCAAGCATGATATAGACTGAAAGCTGTTCGCGCAAATACACTTGTATACGAGGAAGAAGGTGTCACATTAAAACACAGATGATTAGACTTGTGGGTCTTACGATTTTTCTTGGAATTTTATTGCTGTACGGTACGTGATAAGTAAGATTATGAATTCTGAAAAACAAAGATAATAAAAAGATAAATCGTTAATAAAATCTGCTCTAGGTACTTTGAGTCTCAACACACCTTTAGGAATATATGAAAGAAAGGAAGAAATGTTTTTATTATACGTTGGAATTAACAGTAAACTCATAATAATTTTAAAATTAATAATATTGTAGTTGTATACAAAAATGACTTAAAATGAGCTTTGTCTGTTGATGTTTGCCATGTTTTCTAACTACTTTCTTTTTCTTGCGCTGATTATGGAAATGTGTTTGGCGTTAATGAAGAAATCTCTACAGTTGAAGAATATGTTGTCATCACTTTTGATAGAATCTCTTTTTTAATGCAGTTATTAAGCAAAAATGAAACAGCTACATTGTCAAAATTCTGGAGGTAAGAACAAAGTATTGTAAATAAGGTATAAAATGGACAATAAAAGATGACAAGAAAAATTATTTATATTTCCCGCGGTGGTAGTGATTATTTCTCCAATACCAAAAATGTGTCTTAGTTTTTTCATGAATATACACACGATCTCATGTTTTTCTAAATGCATTTCACACATTATGAATTTCATGTTTAAAGATGAAACATTTCTTAAAGTCACTTAGCCTCTGCTTTTAACAGACACATTAAATTTATTTTCGGCAAAGAACACGTTGTCTCATCCAAAATTCAATGTCGCCTTTGCTGCTTTACGCATCAAGCGTCTGCTTCGTACTTCTTGGGCCATAAGTCTTCTATTAATAAATCGTTGAACAACTCCAGTCACAAAAAGTTTACGTTAGGCATATCGGTGGGAGAGCGGCGTAGCAATTACTACCCCTTCATCATATATATATATATATATAATATATATATATATATAAAATATATATATATCAATATATATTGTTATGATATGTAAAATCGAGAAAAATATTGGTTTGCTTAAAATATTTCAAAGTTCAAAAACATTAAAATAATTCAGATAAGTCAAACAATAAACTACAAACATTTCAAAGAATGAAAGTCTTTTAATTTTGGATTACCTGTATTTAACAAAACGTAAGATATGCATAAATTATTTTCTTTGTTAAAATATATTTGTATGACGTGAATAAGCTTAAGTGAAATAAAAGACAATTGAAGCGGTTTTTCCAAATAAATGTTGTGCAGTAATTAGGACAATATAATAGATTTTAGAAAGATAGGTTTTTGTTAGTTTTTAAGAATTGGTAGAAAAAGATTAGTTTTTAAATAATGTTCGGAAATTTTATAATTGCAGGTAAAAATTTGTGTGTTATCGAAATGAAGAAATGGGAGATGTATGACGCGTTTTGATTGGATAAGATTGGAAAAGGTGGGAGGTTTGGTTTGAGAATGAGAATGAGACGTTAGTTTTGGAAGAAAAATGGATAGTCAGTTGGTTTCCAAGGGTAGAAGGCGAACGGCCGTTGTTCTCGGGTAGTTTCCCAGAGGTAGGAAGCAGTAGCAGTGAAAGTTTGTGAGTTTTCGTGTAGTTAGTGTATCTGACAGAAGCTGATCCAGTAAAAGATTGTAAGTTATATTTTCTACTTATATTCCAAGAGTCACTGTTCAGGCCAACGAGAGATACAGTTTATCGTAAAGAAAAGATATTCCAAGAGTCATTTTTCACTCAGGCCAACGAGAGATTCAGTTTATTGAGAGAAGAAGAAGCTAGCATAATTTGAACGATTCGTGCATTTGAAGGAGATCATTAAGGACGATAAACTTGCAATAATTTGTTGTAAGATTGCTGATTACCTAGGGAGCGGCTGAGAGTAGATAATATAGTCTACAAGGAACAAGGATTTGGACCACTCATCATCAGAGAGAGATAGTTTTGTTTTCTGCAGTTTTTCTTTTATTGATAACACAATTTTTACACTTAATTTAGAAAGGATATAAATATTTTGATTAGGAGATTTAGAATAATATTTGGGATTTTGAGATTTCAACTAAGATTGTTTGTACCATTAATTTTGAAGGTTCACGTACGTAGAACAAAATTTTGAGAATCATTATATGAGATTTTGTTTATTGAAAATTTTTGAGTGTGAATTTTATTTCATTATTTTATTTCAATATATAATATTAGATCCTATATGTTTTTTTATTATTCCGGTATTCTTTGGACCTTACCTTTCACATGTAATAGCATAGATATTGAAGCACGAATAGAACCCTGAGATAAGAGAATTATAAAGTGTGATAGAATCATAGTCATATCATTTAAATAATTTTAATTAATTAATTAATTAATTAGCTAATTAATTGCTTGGAACACTAAGACTTTAAATATATCACAATAATATATATATATATATATATATATATATATATATATATATATATATATATATATATATATAATGAGTAAGAAAAAAGAAGTACTTGTGACTCGTTTGGAAAAAATATAAAACTGTTTTGGATGGGTTGGAGTCAATAAAAGGGGCTATTTGTTGACTATTTTTTACTCGAGCTTTCAATTGTGATTACAATTTTTATCAAGAGCTTCTAAAAAATACAAAATATCTTACAAAGTTGAACTAGAAATAAAAAATTTTGTTGTTAACTCACCAAATAAAATTAGTTTTTTATATAAAGCTGCTGCTAACATTATTACAAAAAATATTATTAAAAAAATGCCCTATTCTAATAAATGTTTCTCTGAAATAAATTTTGATAAAGTTTCTTAACAAAAACAATTGAATTTGTAAACAAAAATTGAATAGCTACAATTCAGCCTAAATGTCGTAAATTTACTAATGCTATGACAAATGCAACATTCTCGGGTCTATTAAAATTAATAGACTAAGCTGGCTAGGATACCTTGAAAGAATGGACACTGGAGACCCCCAAAGACAGATAATACATCAAGAGCCAGTAGCAAACAGGAAGAGAGATGATCGAAGATGACTTGAGAAATCTAGGGGTCAGAAATTGGAAAGCCAGGGCGAAAGATAGGAGGAATGGAGAATCTAATCTTGAACAGGCCAAGACCCACCCAGGGTTGTAGAGCCAAAGATGATGATAATTAATGTGCAGGTTTTCTTTGGTAACCCTTTATCTCATTTTTCACTCCATGATATGTCTCTAACTTCTCTATTTTTAAAGCTTTCTTCTATGTATTTCAATTTACTTTCATTGAATTTTCTTTTCTTTGATCTTATGACTCTTTTGGTTCGTTTCCTTTGTTCTTTGTATTTGCTCTCTCTTTCTAGTGATTTTTCTTGCATTATTTTGAAAGTAAGCAATACGTTACTTTCTTCAAATTTTGAACCTGAGAAATCTAAATATTCCTAACCGATTGGAGATAAAATATTTTTAATACTTAAATAGAACTGGTCGGTTTGCAATTTAGCTTATTTTAGGAGAATAAAGTACAAAGGAAAATGCTTGCCAATTGTTTTGGCTACTTGTTGTAATTTTCACTAACAATTCACTACAAACAACACACTCGACTTTCCTAATCCCTTCTGAACTTATTTTAGCGACGAAAACATCGGAAATCGAATAGTTTCTAATCATAAATCACCACCAATGGCATATTTACGTTCTGTGCAGTACATTTAATGTAAATACAAAGTGACACTGAGTAATAAGACACGAGCCGGTCATCGGCACTGTTTCTTGACAGTTTTATTTTCTTCAAACTGGCTGAAAATTTATTACCAGCAAGCTTCGCAATTATTTTAGACTGATTCAACTGCAAAAATGTTAGTTCACGGATAAGACATCACCGATTCATTATTGCCAATATACAGATTTGATAGAGACAACATATAGAGAAATGCTCAACTACACTTTATTTGGTACTGGAAGAGAGTTATAAAATAGAACGCATTTTGCAATTCTGCTTATTTAATGGCGGGTTAATACCTCTATGATAGGTGAACACTCCATCTTTTAGTTGTCACTCCACTAAACTTTTCATTTTTACAGTTTGTCAGATTCTTAAATTCTAGAAGTATCAAAATAGTGATTAAAGAAATAATTTATAAGTTATAGACTAGAGAATATTATAAAAAAATATTTATATGAGGGTATTTTTAAGAATTTAAAATAATAATAAGTGTAAAAAGTTTTATTTTAATAATTATAATATTATAGATATATTTAAGTGATCCATGTGCATAGGCAGCCAAATATACAGTGAATGGACACTGTATATAATGACAGAAGATTGAATTTGAACTCAATAAGTGGCATTTGAATAATAATTACGGATGTGAAATAGTGTTATGTATTAATTTAAGATGTTTAGTTTATATATAATTGTATATTCTGATTCGAAAAGCCTAAATGTCCATAAATTCAAATATGAGCTTGCCGGATAGCCCATATTTGACGAAGTAAGTCTAAAACGTTAATCACAAAGAACTTTTATCATCCATTAACTTCGAGTTTCCTTCATCTAAAAAACGTTTTTTGGCTTATTTCAGATGCCCCTGAAGATGCTATATTAAGCGAAAGTACTTGGGCAAGATTTAATTAAACTTGTGCTCGATATAATTGCCTTTACGTTATTTCTTAAAGACGCGTTGGTCTTCCTTTCCAGCCTTGATGTTCTAGCACTTCTCAAATAATCCATTTAAATTGCCAATAATCTTCTCTTCAGGTCTGCGTTAATTATCCATACTTCAAAGCCATAACAAGAACTGATTCAATCGTGGTTTGCCCTATTCTTTTTTTGTTCGGTGTTACCATTAATTCGGTATTTAATTTCGGTTTCTCCCAATGCGTTCTTATCAATGAATGCACCTAAATATTTAAATTTTTCCACTTGTTTGATTTCCACGTCCTCGTCTATCAACACTTCAAACATTGCATCTGAATTGATAACTAAATATTTTGTTTTGTACATAAGCACACCACCAGAAATCCTACGCAAAGGGAAAAGGCCAAGAACCGAAGGTGTGACTTACAGTAAAGCTGCCGCTTCTGTTAAGGTTGCATCAGTACTAACAGGATTCTCGGAAACCAAGATGGATATAAACAAGCTTAATGCAGTCGAAATAGCCATCTTGGGTGTGTATGACAAAATTCCGGAAACAGGACCAAAGGTTCGCTTTCTAAAGAGTACATATAGGCCGGATTTCCTGAAACTTAACTGTGTGGATCACATAAGCGTGCGGTGGCTAAAGGAGGTGATTCCAACCCTGAGGCCGTGGGAGAGTGCATCTCTCAGATAGGAGAATGGGAGAGAGGGAATATATACCCAAGCTGCACTTATGCACTGTCTTCGTACAGAACGAATATGGGGAACGTCTTGAGTCCAAAAGTATCCTTTATAGATTAAGGATAAGTAACCATGGGCCCAGGACACATCTATGGATAGTCTGGGGCAGTGAACCTTTAGACAAAGAGGTGTTATGGAATTTGTCGGTGGATGCCGAATCTTGAGAAGAACTTCAGAAATTAAAAATGTCACCCTTTTTCGGAGTAGGATGGTAAACGATCCGACCCAAAGAAGGGAAGACCAGAACACGAAATGAAAAGCCAGTAGCAATTCGTTCCAATGAAACAGGGAAAACTTCTGTAGAAGTGAAACAGAGGTCAATTCTAAGCTAGTACGGGATTTTGTGTGTGCCCTAAATAAATAAAGAAATCGTAGCAAGATTACGGTAGCCCGGGTACCAGGGCACGAGGGTTGTAAGGGTAATGAAAAAGCAGACGAAATTGCCAAACAAGGCTCATCAATGTCATTCATTGGACCGGAACCCTTTTGCGGCATTGCAAAGACAGTAACAAGAACGGCTACAAGGAAGTGGGTAGTTCACAAATCTCTGGAATGGTGGAGGAATTCACTAAGACAAAGACAGGCGAAACAGTTCATTAGAGAACATTCGACAAAATTTACGACAGACCTAATAAGCAAAGAGAGGAAAACAGTCAAAGCCATAGTAGGTCTTCTAACAGGGCACTGTAAGCTGAATAGGCACTTGAAGCTGATGGGACTATCAGATGATGACCTGTGCAAATTTTGTCACCTCGAGGAAGAAACAGCAGAGCACACTTTATGTCAGTATGACAGTCTGGCAAAGCGGTTCTTTGCATTAGAAGAAGAAAATCCACCGGCAAATAGCTACGTGGAAGGTACAGTCTCGAAGCTATTGGACTTTATAAAATCTCCACCTAACCGCTCCGCTCACCAAATAGACCACCTCTCTAAATCAATCTATCTACTTCTGTGATTATTTTTAAAAGGTATGGACTAATAATAATAGCGTTTATTGTCCAACAGAATCCATTTATAGGACAAAATACAATACTAAAGTTAAATGAAATATTAATAATTCATAGGTACTAACTAAATAACACATTTTTCGAGTATTTAACATAAAGAAACTACTTAATCACCTAGGTAGATCTCAGCCATCCTAGTAAGCTGCTTTAAACTGCAGTGAAATATATCGCAGTAAGCACTTAAGGAGTTATAATAGTTGCACATGAGAAATAGAGGAGAATTTAACATAAGATTAGTTCTAGCTTGTGTATTTCTGAACGTAATCGAATTTCTCACTGGATAAGATGGAACGTTAAAATTTATTTGTCGAAGAATATCAGGGCAGTCAATGAGATTATGTAGTAGCTTGTACAGGAATATTAGGGAGGCATTAATTCGTCTAGATTCTAATGATACTACGTCCAAACCGCTACACAACTCGCTATTGCTGATGCCCCTCCTGGGATATATGCCGTTAATTTTGAAAGACAAAAATTTTAAAAATTTACGCTGCACATGCTCTATAATTTGGATGTGTACATCATAAAAAGGTGACCAAATGACAGAAGCATATTCCAGTTTACAGCGTACAAAAGTGTAATAAAGTAATTTAATTGCCTTAGTATTAGTGAGATTTCGACTATTTCTAATTATGAATCCATAAGATTTAAGTGCTTCTTTAACCTTTAAATTAACATGTTCAACAAAGGTGAGTTTATAATCAAATGTAACTCCAAGGTCTTTAATTTTATTCAATCGTTCAAGTTCATTGCCATCGATAATATAAGGATGGTATATATTAGACTGTTTCCTAGAATAACTAACTACTTTGCACTTATTGGCATTAAGATTCAAATGATTTGCATTACACCATTCATGTACACGATTCAGTTCACTCTGTAGAAAATGACAATCATTAAGGTCGCTTATCAATGAATAAATCTTTAAATCATCGGCATAACATAAACATGGTGCAGAAATTGATTCATACAGATCATTAATAAATAACAAGAACAATAATGGACCTAGATTAGAACCTTGTGGAACCCCTGAAGAAGCTAGGTACTTTTCCGATTTGTAACCATTATAAGCAACAAACTGCGTTCTATTTGACAAGTAGGACCTCATAAAAGTCAAGGCATCCTCAGAAAGACCAAAGAGACACAATTTAGAAAGTAATACGCCGTGGTGAATTCTGTCGAATGCCTTCGTAAAGTCAGTATATATGACGTCAACTTGACTTCTATTATCTAGGGCTGCTGAGATATATTGTGTGACCATTAATAAGTTTGTCACAGTGGACCGATTGGAGACAAAACCATGTTGATATTGAGATAGCTGATTATGAGTGTGTGAATAAATACGATTATACAAAACTATTTCAAAGACTTTCGATAGATTACAAATAATGGAAATTGGTCTGTAGTTTTCTACCTGACCCTTTTCACCAGTTTTGAATATTGGGCACACTTTTGACTCCTTCCAGAGACTCGGATATTCCTTGTTAAGAAGACATAAATTAAAAATTTTTAAAAGTGGCACAGTTAAGGCACCTATACAATCCTTAACCAAAAAGGATGGAATATTATCAGGTCCACACGTCATTTTGTCTTTCAATTTCTTACTCGCAAAAATTATCTCAGACTCTAAAATAGGATAAAAATTTAAGTAATCTGCGTTAACTGAGGAAGAGTTAGCCTTGAAATTAATATCTGATGACAGAAAAACACTCTTGAAAAATTCTGCAAACACATTCACAATATTTTGTGGGTCGGAGGTACTAATGTCATTATATTTCATCACACCAGGAATTCTTGAACTATTATTTTTTGAATTTACATAAGACCAAAATTTCTTGGGGTTGAAGGATAAAGCAATTTGGATATTCTCGACATATACATTGTATGCCAAACTGATTTTTGATTTGACAAGGTGTCTTAACCGTTGAAACTCAAGCAAATCACAATGGTTTTTGAATCGTTTAAACTTTTTTCTAAACTTTGCTTTTAATTTGATGTTGTGAATGATATCAGCATCGAACCAAGGGGGGTATTTATGGCTAAAGTTTTTATAAACTGGAATATACTTATTAAACACAGAAAAAATCGTATCATAAAAGTTATTTAAAATCTCATTAACGTCATTAGAAGTATCCAGAGAATTCCAATCCGTTTCATACAGTTCTCGATATAAAGCAGGAAAATTTGCTTTTTTAAAGTTGTAAGTTAATTGCTTCAAACCACACTTAAATTTAGGCTCTTTTACAAATATATCCGTAAATGTTATTAGAAGAGCAGGATGATGAGAGTCTTCATAGACCAAAGGTGAGTCATCATGCTTCACATCACAACTGAAATGCGATAAGACCAAATCTAGCAGTCTACCCAAATGATTAACAACATTGTTAAATTGTCTAAGGCCAGTAGAGCCCGCAAAACTTAAAACTACAGAAGTTTTGAAATCAGACATATCATTATCTATAAACCTTGAAACATTAAAATCGCCTAGTACTATACAGTCATTATTTAAGTAATCAAATTGTGCTAAGCAATCGAAAAAATATTCAAAGTCTACCAAACTTAATCTATCAGGTAAATAAACAACAACTATATAAAAATATTTGTAGCCAATCCGGCACTTGGCAATAATAAGATCAATTAGTGGAAATTGTGCGTCGAGAGCCGTGATGTCCAATATTTCAGATGTTATGAAATCTTTTAACGCGAGCACTACACCACCACCCTTCACTTTATCCACCTCATGGAATTTTCGGTCTTTTCTGTATACGACATAATTATTCGGAAAGAGTTCCATACTCGAAACATCACTGCGTAACCACGTTTCACTTAATGCTATGATGTCGAATTCACAATCACTAACGTTTGCATTAAATAATGAAATTTTGCTATTAAGGCCGCGTACATTTTGGTAATAACATGTAATTTCAACGTATTGTGATTTACTTGATCTGGAACTGCTGGACACATTTAGTTTAAAGAGCTCTCAGTTTTACTGACTATGGTAGGTCTACCCTTTACGTACTTAATGATCAGATTTTGTTCTCCATTGTCTGTTCGACGTTTCAGTTCGGTCCGGAGGTCATTTAAGTATTGTCTCTGTCGAGGTGTTTTATCATCAGAAATTGAAATAGCAGAGAAAGTAGATGTGGCTAATTTATTCTTAATACGCAAAATAGACTTAGCCTGCGCGGGTGTTGAAAAGGTCACTTTCATTAGACGGGCCTTATTTGATCGTTTACCAATTCTGTGTACATGTCTTGCAGAAATCGGATTTGAATTACCACTTTGTATCGTAGTTAGAATATCATTTACTTTATTATTATCTTCCATAGCAGAATTATGGACTAGAATAGAATGGACTAATGCCGAGTTGTTGTAAAGCTTGCTACAATTTAAGTCTTAAAACTGTATCCTAGGCCTTTTCTTGGTCGATGAAGGCTAGATATACTTCGGTACCAACCGTTATTCTTTTTTCTATTAATTGTTGGAGTATAAACCTCTACCGAAGTATCTTGCTTTAAATTTGACTAGCACGTCGTCTTGGTGCAAATGTTTAATAAAATCGACAAAATAAAAGTAAATTTAATACTTGATGATATATAATGTAAAGAAGCGGTTCCCAAACAATCACTGATCACGACAGCTTCTGCAGTCGATTTGCATTTGGCGAAAGTTACCGATTTTTGTTATCGAATGTGTGTTTCATATTATAAAAAGCTACGGCGACGAAGCATCATGATAGACATTATAAAGATTCTTCTTTAAGTTATGATAGGTAGAAGTTTTATGCAAAATGGCAATCTTTAAAACGCAAAACAACTGTGCTACAAAAAAAATAAAACGTACATATTTTATGCAACTAGTAAAATTTTTGCATATGTTTATACAAATTGAAATTGAATTTATACATTTAAACCGCCTTCGGAACCGTAGACAAAGATCATAAAGAAGCAGCTAGAAATCTACAAACTTCCATTAATCAAATTAATGAATGGACTTAACTGTGGCGAATTAAGTTTAATGAAACTAAGTCCGTCCATATCAACTTTACAAATAAAAATAAAAGACACACTTCAGTTAGCATAGATAATACCCAGATACCTTATGAAGACCTAGCTAAATATTTGTGTGGGTTATTGGGAAGATATTCCTAAAAGTCTTTTGTACAAACAAATTCTTAAGCCCGTATGGACATATGGAATCCAGATGTGGGGTTATGCCAGCAAACGCAATATAGTCATAATACAGCGTTTTCAGAATAAATTTCTGAAAAACATCGTTATTACCACTTAGTAATTCAGAAACAGTGAACTCCATAGGAACTTAGGAGTTAGACACTGTTAATCAGACCGTCGAGAAGTTTGCCGGAAGTCACCAAAAACGACTTCTCAATTACAGTAACCCGAGGCCATCCAGTTCGTCGACAATGTGAATATAGTCAGGAGACTCAAGAGGAAAAGTCTTTCGAGTTGGTGAAGTGGTAGTAGAGCAGAGAACAGCGTATAGCAGAGTACAGTGTGGCAGTGATACACGTCAAAATGTGTGTAATTAAGTTATTAGAGTCTAAGGATCGCTAGTGAGTAGGTCTTTAGTTAAGTTTTCTTGTTAGTAATTTAAGGTAGAAAATAACCGCGTATTGATATTTACCGACTAGATTACAGTTGTAATAAAATATACCACATTGGAATATTTAAACAAAAAACTTTTTATGTTACTGAGTTTTGCAATACCTACTAAATCTGTGAAAACATAAAGATTTGTCTTAAAAAGGGACATATTTCTAACAAGCTCTACGTCTGCATCATGTGACTTACTCGCGAAATTGAAAATAACATATTTTCGCAAAGTGGATGCGAATTAATAGCCCGATGCGAAATTATTTCCGAATCAAACACGCGGACACATTTATGATAAATAACCCGAACGAAATATTTATTTCTCTCATGCATTTCTACTAAAATATCTCGAAAAATATGTTCGTATTGGTGTTGATGTACTTTATGTTTTAATGCTTGAACAAAACGTATCAGTGCTGCGTATGTTTGCCACTATCTTCAAAATGATTGATGTATTTTGTGTTTGAGTATAAAAATATGTAAAGATCTTATATAAATTGTCAACGGAAATGTGTTTGTAGAAACAAACTCCTAAAATATAGATGCATAATAATACCCCAGTCTATCTGTCAAAAATAATCGATTTTATGTAAAAATCTTTAAACCGGTTCTTGAAAACGTACGATTTTACCTAATTTTTTTAAACAATCAAACAAAAAAAATTTATTTGATCATTTTTGCATATAAAACGTTTCTAATGCATTATAGAGAAAAATGATTCAAATAAAAGTTGTCATCATCAGTTGGCGCTACAGCCCTTCGTGAGCCTTGGCCTGCTTCAAAACATTCTTCCATCCTTCCCTATCGAGTGTCTGCCTTCTCCAGCCCCTCACTCCAATCTCCCTCAGATCTTCCTGTACATCGTCCAGATATCTGAGTTTAGGTCGCCCCCTTCTTCTTCTTCCGACCGGCCTGTTTAGCATAGTTATTTTAGTGGGATCACTCTCATCCATCCGCATAACGTGGCCCACCCACCTTAGGCGGTTTATTTTGATGGTCTTCACAATATCTGCATCACCAAAAAGTCTATAGAGTTCAAAGTTATATCGCCTTCTCCACAGACCCTGTTCGTTTACTCCGCCATATATGGTCCTCAATACTTTTCTTTCAAAGACTCGTAGTAACTCTTCATCTCGGGTCGTCATTGCCCATGTTTCCGATCCGTATGTGAGCACTGGGCGTATTATTGTTTTATAAAGTTTGCACTTTGTTGCTATTGACATACTTCTCGCTCTTAGTTGAGGGCCCAGGCCAAAATAACAGCGGTTAGCCACGCATATTCTTTTTTTTATCTCTTTGGATGTGTTATTTTTGTAGTCTACCAGTGATCCTAAGTAGCAGAATTCTTCTACCTTTTCTATCGTTTCGTGTTGCACCTCTAAGTTATTTTGTTGAATTCTTGATATGGCCGGCATATATTTAGTTTTCTGGATGTTAATCAGAAGTCCGATGTTTTCTGCGGCATTTTTGATACGTGTGAAAGCCTCCACTGCTTCATTTTGGGTTCTTCCAATCATGACGATATCATCAGCGTATGCCATTATTTGTATACTACGGGTATATATCGTACCTTTTAAGTTTATTCCCGAATCTCTCATAACTTTTTCTAACGCTAGGTTGAACAGCGTGCACGATAGCGCATCTCCCTGGCGCAGTCCTCTGTTGGTTTTAAATGGTTTTGAAACATCCCCTTGTACGCGCACTTTACATTCGACTTTCATCATTGTCATTTTAATTAATTCTACCAAACCTTTTGGTATTCCTAATTCGATCATCGCCGAATATAATTGGGACCTGTCAATAGTATCGTACGCTGCCTTAAAGTCTACGAAGATGTAATGGCAGTCTATGTCGTACTCCGTCGTTTTTTCTAATATTTGTCTGATGGATGATATGTGATCAATGGTAGATTTGTTTTTCAAGAAGCCTCTTTGGTAGGATCCTATTATATTGTCAGTATACCGTGCCAGTCGTTCGTTAAGTATCAGGGACACAATTTTGTATGCTGTATTAAGAAGGGAAATCCCTCTAAAGTTGGAACATTCAAGAACGTTTCCTTTTTTGTGTATGGGGCATATAATTCCATTATTCCAATCTTCTGGTAAAGTGCGTTCTTGCCATACCTGTATTAGTAGTTTGTGAAGGAGGGTTACAAATGTTTGACCGCCACATTTAAATATTTCTGCGGGTAGGTTGTCTGCTCCGGGTGACTTGTTTCTGGCTAGAGACTGAATTGCTTTGTTTATTTCTTCCAAAGTTGGTAGTTCAATATCCTCCTGTTCTATTTCTATATCATATCTACCTTCAGCTCTACTTTCTCCATTAATTAGCGTACTAAAATGTTCCTGCCATCTTTCTAGTACTTCCACTCTCTCGTTTAAAAGAATTCCGTTAAGGGCCTTGACTTGGTTCGCTTGTGGCTTGAAAGCTTTTCTTTTTGTGTTAACCTGTTTGTAAAATTTTCTGTATTCGTGTTCTCTGTTAAGGTTTTCCATTTCTTCGAACTCTTTATTGATTTGTTGCCGCTTTTTCTGTTTGTGTTTTTGTTTTTCCTCTCGTCTCTTTACTCGATATTCTTCAACATTGCTCCTAGTCCTTCTGTTGATCATTTTCAGATACGCGTCGTTCTTCTCTTTCGTTACTCGTTGGCATTCCTCATCAAACCAGTTGTTTCGCTGTCCTTTGGGTACTTCACCCAGCACTTCCTCTGCGGTCTCTTTGAGCGTGGTTTTCATAAACTCCCAATTTGTGTTAAGTCAGTGGGATATACCTCACTTCTGGAATGTTCTAATAAATAAATAAAAGTTGAACATCTTAAAAAATTCTTCAAGTTCAGAGTTTCTAAATTAAAATACCTGAACAATTGACCAAGATGAATAACTCTGTTTTTGCATAATGATATAAAAGTGATCTACTTACTTGAAATTATAACAATCAATGAGTTATTGAAGTAAGGCAAATCTTAGCTAAATGAACCAAATAGGTGGTAAGTTATTTAATTTGTTTATCCCAGAGAGCGATTATTTAAACAACTGCACTTTTCCAAACAGTGACTCTAGCTAGAGGTATTTCAACAGATCGCAATCGATTCTTTGAGGCTTCATTTTATGATATAATGTTATGTAACTGTAATTACGGTCCTGTGATATCTCGAAAATTCTACTTGGTGTTCTATTAATGCTTTATTCGCGATATTTTCCTGTTAAAAGCGCTAACTCGGCGTTCATGCCTTCGGTGGCGATATCTAGAACATCTGTTGTGTTATAAAAACAGCTGCAGCTTTATTTTGACGAGACAGTTTGTATGCGATAAGCAAAGTGTTTGTTTTGTAAAGCCATATACGAAATAAAACTACAAAGTACAAATCCGAAGAGTTCTTGGTTACGAAACCAAACTTAAGATTTAAGCTTAAATCTGTGCCTTCTATAAATTGCAAGGCAAAACAGACGATAAAAAAGATGAAAAGAAAGACATGGGAAATCTAAAAATTGAATTGGATTGGATTAAATGAATGCTGCAGGCAGTATGGAGTCACTACGCTTACCCTACTTCATCACCTTAGGGGGACCAATGTCAAAGCAAATAAAGAATCGAAAGCTTTTGTCTAAGGCAGTGTGTTACCAACAGCAGTGGGGAAGGAGCTAGTTGATCACATTTTAAAACTGAAGACGTTGATTTTTGGCCTCACTATCAATGATGTTCGACGGCTTGCATTTCAAATCGTCGAGAAAAGTCAAATACCACATAATTTTAGTAAAGAATCCCATATGGCAGGAAAGAAGTGGTTTTATGCTTTCAAAGCTCGTCATCAGGAAATAATCTTACTGAAAGAACCTCAAGCAACGTCCATACGAGTATCAGCAGTGTGCAGAACAAATGAAAAAAGGTTCTCGCACAAAAATGTAAAAAGGCAAGTTGGGTCCAGTGTTCAGTGGAGAACGTGAGTCTGTTCGTTTAACTGCCTTTTCATTCGTCTTAAATTTGTCCCTCTTCTATAATTCTGTTCTAAAGTTGTCAACACTTCCCCAGAAATATCATTTGGTCCAATTGCTTTGCCTTTTTTTATTTTTTAAAGTGCTGAAATATAATAACTCGTTTGATATTTTGATAACCACTGCTATTACTGTCTCCGTTAGCATAACTGGTTTTCGGTCAAATGCTTCATCTAATAAACCGCCCAAGTGCATTTTTTGTTGCTTTTTAACATCCTTTTCGTAAATTGGTATTTTATTATTTTATCTCGTATACATCTAATCTGATTTAAATATTTTGCTTCCGTTGCTCTTTCTTTGGCTATTTTATAAATCTTGGCTTCTCCTTTAGCTTTTGCAACTGCTCTCTTCGCTTTCTTTTTGGAGACCATGTAGTTTGAAGATCAGTGTCCAGCCTATTTTTTGCTAGTGTTTATTTTCTCTCTCTTTTGTTTTTTCTTGAACTTTGTTTGACCACCACTAGGTATCTTTATTCTCAAACTTCTTTTCTTAGGTTTCTCCAACTAGTTCAATAGCAGTATATGTTCAATAGCAATAATATTGTCCATATTCCTCCAACATTGTATTTAGTACTTCCTTTAATGTTCCAACAGATTGTTTATACTATTTTTTCCTAATTAGACCTTCTTTCTCACCTTTTAACATCCACCACTTGATTTTTTGTGGTCCTCTCCGATACTTTGGTTTAGTTTTGCTTTTTACTTCGATGGCCAACACAAGCAAATTACGTTGTTGGCTAACAGTCTCACTGAATATTACCTTGTGGTCCTTACATTCACGTATATCCTTTTTTTGTCTTGAAATTACCTATTTCAAAGGAATTTTGTACACTTTTGAATATATGATAGTCTGTAGTACATTTGGTGCCTCTACAAACTCTTGAAAGTTTAGATATATTTAAAAAATAGTATATTCAAAATATACTTAGAGAAAGTCTTGACTACATGGAAAAGAAAATGCGAAGGCATGGGAGTACCGGTACGGAATGAATACCTATATACGTTAAGCTTTGCAGACGATCAAGTAGTAATTGCACAAGACCAAGACGACCTCAGCTACATGATAAAGAAACTACAAGAAGATACCAAGGCTGGCCTAGATATTAACCTCGCGAAAACAGAGTACCTATCTACAAGTGAAGAAGACATAGAAGATCTACAGATTGATGACAACGTAACAATCAAAGGAAAGGATAAATTCAAATACTTGGGGTTTATAATCACGAAAAAGGCAACAACAGAGGAAGAAATTACACAAAGATTAGGACAAACAAGAACAGCAATCCGACAACTTAACTCAGTATGGTGGGATAGACACCTAAATATGAAGACAAAAACACAGATTTATAAAACATTAGTGCGAAGTATTATGACATATGGGGCTGAAAATTGGATTATAAATAAGAAAAACAGCAGTAAGATAGTAGCAACAGAAATGGAATGCCTGCGAAGATGCTGCAGAGTAACAAGAATGGATAGGAGAAGTAATGACGAAATAAAGCAAAGAACATCAATAGAAACAGACATACTAACATATATAGAACAAAAAAGACTAAAGTGGTATGGACATGTAAGAAGAACTAGCGACAGCAGATGGATAAAGAGAATAACCGAATGGAGCCCTATAGGAAGGAGGAAAAGAGGACGACCCCGAAGATCCTGGAGGAACGAAGTAGACGACGCCATGAGTAAGAGAGGCCTAAACGATGGAGAATGGGACAACAGAGAGAGATGGAAACGGTTGAGCGAGGGAAGGTAGTGAATACTGTAGAATCCCTGAATATATATAAAAAAATAGTGAACAAACAAGTGACTATGCAACATAGTGAACGTACATAGTGACCTATACAAGAAAATAATTTTCAATTGAAAACTACTACCAGAGATTGCATGCATTCAAAATAAAATAAGTCACAAACTTGCCTTGTAAATCATCCTGGCGACCATCCTGATCTTTTTAGTTGTCTTTACTTCTTTGTCACTGATGCACTCACAACTTAACAAAACCATATTACGCCACTATCGACTCGTTTGTGTTCATCCAGTTTCGATCTCGTATTCACCACTAGGAAGCCGACAAGGGCATCCATGTTTTTATACGTATATTTAGCATTTACGTAAACCAAAATAATTTACATTGCACGGGGATCTGGCGTTTTCCACTCGATGTAAACACATCTCGGAGAGGTTGTAACTCTTTCAGTTGTAATCGTTAATACGGTTCTGCTTTTCTGACAAGTCTGTTTTTCTGTCAGGTTTATTGTATACACGTACCTTGGCAGCGGAAAGTTCGTAGATTTTAAACAAGTGCATGCTGAAATAACTAAATTTATTGCATTTTAGGGATGCACGAGTTTGTTATTTAACACGAACTAATGTAGCAAACAACTTGTTTAAGAATGTATTAGTATTGTGAATATTATGAAAGTACAGTGGGTGATCAAATTATTAGAGCCACCTAGCAAAATTTATTTTTTTTACAAAAAGGGTATATAATTGAGTTGTATAGTATATTAATGCGTTTGTTTCCATTTTATTATCTTGTAACACTTTATGAAAGTACAATAAATAGTCTGACCACAGTGGCAACACAGCGGGCGTGGCAATTCGTGACTCAGATGCCATTGTTTGTCAATGCTGTCCAGCCTAGCTTGCAACTCGTGTGCATATTGTTTTGTATTCTTGGTGTTTAGAGTTATAATAAATAGTTTCCATTGCTCTCTAGTGATATTCTGACAGTCGTATACTATTTTTTATGAATTTAGCAAACATTGCATGTTTGTTACACCAGTGGTACCAGAACATCATGGGAGAAGCCAAAAACATCTCACCAAGGAAAATAGTGGAAATAAAAACTTATTATTGAACAATAATCACTCCAACAGAAAAATAGCATCAATTTCTAAAGTTTCAAGTGCAACTGCGGACTGTATAAAGAAAAAATTTGACGAAAATTTGGATTTGACCCCACGGCACAAACAAAAATATGGTCGAAAAAAAATTACAATGCTAGATGAAAGAAAAATTCGAGATATTGTCTTGGCACAAAAAAAACTTGAAGGTTTTGAACGAAAATGATACATTAATCTGGCACCAGTATTTTACCAATGACAGCTCATCGGCGAATAAAGGATTGGTGTTTTCAACCTGTCGCCCTGCAAAAAAGCTGCTACTTATACCAGCCATGAAGAAAAAAAGGCTTCAGTGGGCTAAAGATCACAAATATTGGACCATTGATGATTGGAATCAGATAAATAACATTGCTTAACATTGTTTTTCTATTATGTAGTTTACACTTGATCAATTTGTCCATGACTCTAAAATAATAATAATATTCCAGGTTTGTTTTTTGGAAGAATCTACCGTGCAGATCCTCATGGATAGTGCTAAATTTGTAAGGGGAAGACCTGTGGAAAAAGATAAAGCTGATTGTTTGTACGGACGGTAAAGCACCCCCTA
The DNA here is from genome assembly GCA_918026665.1 of Diabrotica balteata. Classification (NCBI taxonomy): domain Eukaryota; kingdom Metazoa; phylum Arthropoda; class Insecta; order Coleoptera; family Chrysomelidae; genus Diabrotica; species Diabrotica balteata. The sequence continues at coordinate 101,228,801 of OU898283.1, read as the reverse complement.
AACATCATGGTGTGGTCTATCATAAGCAGTGACAGAACTGGTAGACTCTACATTGGCGAAGGAACAATGCGGCAGGATCTGTACTTAAGAGTACTGCAAGCAAAAATGCTTTCCCAGGCCCAGGAGTGGTTTCCGAATAAGAGTTTCACGTTTATGCACGAGTCGACGTGTTGTCACAAGGCAAAAACTGTTATAAAATTTCTTGCTGATAACCAGACAACTGCCCTGGCAACTCACCAGATCTGACTGTAATAGAAAATCTTTGAAAGCACATTAATAAGAAATTTCTAATAAAATTATAACTACAAAGCATCAATTGATCGAGCGCTTAATAGCAGAATGGCACAGGAGTGAAACAAATCCACAAAATTGCCAGATATGCATAGAAAGTATGCCAAGAAGGTGCCAGGCAGTCGTTCCTGCAAAGAATGACACTACAGAATATTAGGCTTAAGGCATAATTTTAAGTGATTTCATGTAATCACTCGTTTCTTTTTTAATATTTATAAACTTTATAAGATCCTAAACCACAGTAAAATAGAATTAAGTACAAAAATATGTTTTATAGGTCAATTCCATACCATTTTTAAACAAAAAGTAAAATTTTATGGGGTGGCTCTAATAATTTGATCACCCACTGTATGTAGGAAACCAATACGCAGACATATACAATATATATTTAAATTATCAACAGCTTCTTTTAAATCCACTGCTGGACATAGATTTCGGATGATTGTATGCAAAATTCTTGGTCGTCTGTTGTTTGTAAACAGTGTTAGTTAATAATTTTAGATCATCCTTGGATGATGTAGCTAATCTTCATTTCAATGTAGCTGATCAAAGAAATTGTAGCTGTTTTGACGAGCTTTTCAGATTCGATTGCCGTGGCAGATCAATCCACTGGTTTTTTTATTCAGTTCATCTGCTTACTGGGCAAATCTGTTAAAAAACGACTAAATTTGGATATGAGAAATGGTATTCGGATTTTTGCAGAAATAGACGATAACTAAAAAAAAATTTTTGGATAGTTTTCGCCATTACTTGTAGGAGCCAGATGAGTTGTTTATTCCATGTTCTAAACACCATGACAACTAACCTCAATTAATGTAAAATACAAAATAATTTTTATTCTGTAATTTGTACTAATTTTGTTTCTTGTGGCACCCTGATAATCCAAATAAAGATTTGCGAAAGCTTGGTAAACTAAAAAGAGTACTTCTTCGCCCTGTCTTCCGCTACATACTTAAATATTTTGGTTTGTATTCTAACTGATCAGCGTTGATTACAAGCGTTTATCGCTTTTTCAATATACAGTGTGTCAATTTTGTAAACTTACAATGGGTTATATCTCACGAACAAAAGCTGATATCAAAAAATGCTTAAAACCGTTTCTAGGATAGTAAGAGGGAACTAAAATGACATGAAAGAGAACTCACCCCCATCAACCCCTAGACTCCACCCACTACAACCCAAAAAGTTTAAAATGCAAACCTCTACTTGTGATACATCAGTGACAAGACTATAAAAAATGCTATGCAATGGTATAAATAATCGTTCAGAAGAAGGAGAAGAACGCTAGCACCCCGGTGGTTTCTAGAACTGTGTGGTTTTGTACTGCATTATATCAACACATCCAAACTCAAGCCTGAAGAGGATCAACCGATCCTAAACGGGCACAAGAAATGTTCTATGCTATCGTAATAAAGAATCCTTTTCCCTATCCCGAGAAAGAACGTTGACTGCCTGACTGTACAAATAATAATTATACAGGGTGAAGCAATAATTGTGAAACTTTGGTTCAAATGGAACCATCAAGTACAATAAACCAGCATATCTATGTTTTATAGACCTGACAAAGACTTTCGATCGCATCCAAGTCGAAGACGTCCTATACCTACTGTGTAAAAGAAACATACCAATCAATATTATACAAACCATCGAAAACATCTACTTCCATAATACAGGCAAAGATAAATGGAAAACTAACACAGTGTATACCAGTACAAAGCGGAGTCAGACAGGGTGATTTGTTAAGCCCACTTCTCTTTAATATAATAATGGACGAAATAATACAAGCAGTAGGTCATGGCTACAGAATGGGGAATAAAGAAATCCAAATTATGTTAAGCAGACATCGGCGAGACAGAAGACGAGCTCCAAAGATTAACACACATCTTCAATATAACAGCCAAGAAATACAATATGATAATATCAGCAGAAAAAAACAAATGTATGACAACTTCTAAATACCCACTACGGTGTAAAATCGAATTTGTTGGGAAAATAATAAAGCAGGAACGCAGGAAGCAAGGTTTAGATATCTGGTAATAGATATAACTATAACAAAGCTTAAAAGCAAGAGAAGTGGCGGGATCTCTTAATGACACAATCTGGAAGAACAAACACCTAAGACAAGACACAAAAACGAGAATCTATACAGCAATAATTGGATCTATATTAACATACACTGCTAAGACAAGGCCTGACACATCTAAAACGAGGCGACTACTAGAAACAACAGAGATGAAAATACTCCCTGATATTACTTAAATATATGGATGATTCGGAAGGCTGTAGAAGTTGAAACACCGATTGCTCTGTTTACTGTTGACAGTGACTGTGATTGCTCAGCCTCTAAGTTAACTTACCCTAAAACGGCTTTTTGAATTGCGTTGTTATTTACGAGTTCCTGTCGGTTATGTTTTTTATTTCAAACTGACCCCGTTGCTCTTAATATCTGCATCAGTTCAATCCCATACTTATGAGTTGCATGTCTATTGTGGTGTGTTTTATTAAAAATTCTAGCAGCAGCTCTTGAACAATTATTATACAATTTCGATTCTTTCTTGCAAAGTGTAAACCATTTCAGCAATCAAATTGCACACGTATCATAGTATTTTGTTACAAGTTATAACAAATTGTCATTTACTATTAAGCGATTAAAATGAATATCGAAAATCTTTGATAAAAGTTTAATAAAAAGTGAAGTTTTTTGTGTCTTGGTTTTTGAAGGTACTGCAAATGGTGCTGTTAAATATTTAAAAAGTTTAAGTTATGTTACAACCTATTTTGATCAGTACAAAAATGAGAATCCAAATATAAAATAAAACAAGAGGGAAGTAATTTAAAAAAAAAATAAAGAACTGATGAGGGGGGTGAGAAGGTGCTTTCCCAGCCAGCTTAAATATGCCATAATGTATCATCCTTCAAATATTAATTTACGTGTTTTTACGCTTGTCCTAAAAATTAGAAGTTCAAAAGTTATTTAAGGTGGATAGATTTATCTGAAAAGCACTATTTATATATATATATATATATATTATATATATATTATATATATATATATATATATATATATATATATATATATTATATATATATATATTAATAAGATCCCCAAATTTTAAATAAAATTAAAATCAAAAGACCATTAAAAAAATCGAGAACCCCCTGTATATAGAAATAGTTTAGTTGTACAATCATAAACCATTTACCGGGAACAACGTGAGTGGTTTCCGAATATGTGAATAAGTGATCTAGAAAGTTTTCTCCGATAAAAAGACAATACGGTTTGGACATGACCAGGTAGTTTTAGTACACAACTATTTGAAATTTGCGGTTATAATAGATTAGAAAGTAATAAGTAAGGATTATTGGTTAATGGGTTTTCTCCTTTACAAAAGTTAAAAAAGAATTCAAGGTCGTTTGCCGGAAAGTACTTTAACGTCAGGTAATTTTTGGAAAAACCAAAAATTTAATGGACTAAGAAACCGATGATGCGTTTGATGAGAGGGGAGGTTTGTTTGGATTGGTTTGAGATGGATAAAGAAGAAGGGGGTGAAAAGCTTGCCGGGAATGAAATGAGGGAAAAGAAGACATTGTGAGTTGAACATCGAGAGAGACCGGTTCCGGTGAAAACATTTTTTTTGAGAATTTATAAGAAGTAGTGCTTAGTGTTTGTGTGGAAAATTAAGCAGCCATTGTGGTAAGCAGAGACGAGTTCCAGTAGAAATAGAGGCATTACTGTAAGTACAAACAGATATATTTTCGTTGTGTCTGAGAGGAAGCAGTTTGTTTGTCTTGGAGTTTGGAGCTTGTGGTAAAGACATCACGACATTTTCACATACTGTTTGTCTTTTTCTTTTATTATCAAAAGAAACAGTAGGCGGAATAGCGAGCAGGGAAATTGTTAGGATCCAGGAAGTACATTGCGATCTGGTCAGGGCACAATCCAAGCAGAATCAAGGGAAGATAGTCTGTTTGAAAACCAAAGTTTTGAGTTTTAAATAAATTCTATAAAGACATTCTATCACGACCATCTATCAACATTCATGTCAATTGTTTGTAATTTGCAATATTTTTATAGTTAAGGCAAGAAGTCAAGGAACCAATAATTCTTTCTAAAATTTTTATATTAAGAGATATTTGATTTAGAAATATGTGTATTTAATTTTTATTGAGCATTAAGGGATGTGTGATTTGATGGATGATTGATTATTTTTTTATTCTATTTATAGTGTATGGTGTAAGATTTATCCCCAACGGAATTTTAAATTAATTGGATATATTTTAAAATAAGGGACAATTGTTTTAATATCAGAATTGATTGTCTATTATTTCTTTTTCCTTTTGTTGATCTTTCTTAAATGGAACTAGCAGAAGATACTTTGAAGCCACGTTTTAATTAACAAAAAAAAATAAAAATTATTTTTAGCCCTGAGATATTCTTTGCTTTTGATTTGTTTGATAAAGATAAATTTATTTTTCAGACTATATAAGTAGATTTACAATTATAAGCAAATCACATCAATATATATATATATATATATATATATATATATATATATATATATATACATATATATATATATATATATATATAATATATATATAATATATATATATATATATATATATATATATTATAATTCATTTCCAGATCGAGTATAAATGGTTACACCATTCTTTTTTATACAACTATTGGAGCACGATAATAAGAAAAAGGGTGTAAAAATTGAACACGTAAATCCTTAATGCGTACACAACAAAATAATCTTATTTTTCACGTTTTTCCGGGAAGAAGCCGGAGTTCGTTCAAAATGGAAGACACCTGAGCGTTGAACTGTTAAGATTCCATGACTCAATTACTCTCAGAAGCGAGATTTATTCACCGTTAAATCACTCGTGCACGTTTAATGTTATGACTACCGTTTGTGCATTTGCATTTGAAAAGTTTGTTTCAAGATTTCACAATTCAGTGTTAGCAGCCGAGTTGAAAAGCTTCCCATCGATCACTCACACCTGGCTTGTCCCAATTTGCCCGTTTATTCGCCTATTATTTGCAGAAAATGTTAAATTACAAGCAGTTGTATCAAAAGGACTATAAGTAAAATAATATAATTTTTTAAAGGAATTTTAAACATAAAACTTTTTTTAATAAAGAGAGTCACAAAATAATATAAATCTAAATATGGAAGTGAAAATCTTTTAGAAAACTAAAACAATCAACAAAGAACCAACCAGATGTAAAATAGAAATTCATGGCATCAGTATTGAACAAGTAATGGACATAAAATACCCGGGAATTAAACTGTCTAGCTATGGAGACCTGGACACAGCAATAATAGATCAAATACCAAAAGCAATTAAACTGGCAGGATGCCTTAATAACACTATATGGCGAAACAGAAACACTGAGATGAAGGCAAGAATTTATAAAGCCAGTGTAAGACCACAGCCACAACGCAAAGGCTACTGGAGACGGCAGAGATAAGAGTACTGAGAAGAATTACAAAAACTACGCTGAGAGATCGAAAAAGAAGTGAAGACACAGAAGAAAATGTAACATACAGTGTATAAATGAATAGAAAAAAATAATGGAATAACCATATAACCGTGTCGTCAAAATAGCAAGAGATAAGTCACCAATCAGCAGAAGAAGTATCGGACGACCACGCAATAGATGGATGAAGAGGAAGAAGATGAAGATAAAGAAGAAAAATTTACACTAGATCTTCGATTTCGATTTATTGTATTTAATTAGCTAATAAGTTTTTTCTATGCCTTTTATTTGTTAAACTCTGCCTTTGATAATTGTGGAGTAAACTAAATAGTGAGTAGCTCTATATATCCCAAGCAATCAATCCAAAGACCAGAAAAATTTATTTAACTGAATTGTTCCAAGATGACCGGCCAAACACACAGTACGATGTAAACCAAGGATTTAAAATTTTAAAAACTAAAATTATTCATATCCTTAAATCATTCAAAACTAAGAAAGCAACTGGACCAAACAATATCACAGCTGAACTCTTAAAAATGATAAAAGAGGACCGCATCATTGCTCTAGTTGGACTTTTTAATGATGTGTATACCTGTGAATTATTGGTGAAATACCTGAGGAGTAGATAAAAGCTGTTTTTATAGTAATTTCGAAGAAACAGCAGGTAAAACAAGGTTAATTAATCTGATAAGCCAAACATTGAAAAAAAAAGTTATTGTGAAAGAGACCTAAATGAAATCCAGTTTGAATTAAGGAAGCTGAGTACCTTTGAGTCAAATTTTGGCATAAATGTACTTTTCCAAAAGTACCGCGTCTAACCTAAAGATATTTATCCAAATTAGAGATGGAAAGATAGATAATAGAAAAAGTCATGGAGTTTAAATATCATCACATTGTCTAGCTACAAAAACCTCGAAACAGAAGTGGAAGATCAAGTGAACAGAGCAAATAGAGCCGCAGGGTGCCTGAATAAAACAATATGGACGAATGAAAATATCAGGATAGAAATGAAAAGCAGAATTTACAAAACAGTCATCAGATTAATTATGACATACGCGGCAGAAGCACGACCTGACACAGAGGTAACAGAAAGGATGCTAGATTCAGCAGAGATGAAAACCCTTAGAAAAATTGCTGGTAAGACACTATGGAACGGAGCTAGAATATACATATATTCGACGGAGATGCAAAGTAAAGAACATCGAGGACTATGTAAGAAGGAGAAGATTAGAATGGAACAATCGTATAAGAGGAATAACAACAAATAGAGTAGTGAAGATGGCGAGAGAAGGTTCCCCAATACGAAGACAACCAGTGAAAACGATGGAGTGACAACTTGCTGGAGACACATTGTAAACATACAAAGTCATGACTAGATGAATAAAGGAGGGAAAGGCGATACAAACAAGGTATCAAAGAAAGATTGCTTGTACGAAGAATGTTGCGTTTCAATTTAATTTGAGTCTCTTACCACTCCCTGACACGTGTTTCTGGGTCTACCCGTCATCAGAAGGAGTTTGTAAGAAGACTCAAACCAAATCAAAACGCACCGATTACTCTGGCAATTACAGAAAAATAACTACCAGAGTATGCAACTAGAGACCTCTAGTGAGGAAAGATGAAGATACGTCGATAGCAATTAAAGTAAACTGTATACCCAAGCTTAATCAAGTTTCAAGCCATTCAGAGCGGTGCTGAGAATAATTATATTCCACTATGCACCAACAATTTACCCATATAAATTACCATCATTCTTGTACTCATTGCGTCGCAATGATTACTAGAATGATGCAACATTCTTCGTATATTTATCGTCTTTACTCGACGCAATGAGTACAAGAATGATGGTAATTTATATGGGTAAATTGTTGGTGCATAGTGGAATATAATTATTCTCAGCACCGCTCTGAATGGCTTGATTAAGCTTGGGTATACAGTTTACTTTAATTGCTATCGACGTATCTTCATCTTTCCTCACTAGAGGTCTCTAGTTGCATACTCTGGTAGTTATTTTCCTGTAATTGCCAGAGTAATCGGTGCGTTTTGATTTGGTTTAAGTCTTCTTACAAACTCCTTCTGATGACGGGTAGACCCAGAAACACGTGTCAGGGAGTGGTAAGAGACTCAAATTAAATCGAAACGCAACCTTCTTCGTATATTTATCGTCCTTACTCGACGCAATGAGTACAAGAATGATGGTAATTTATATGGGTAAATTGTTGGTGCATAGTGGAATATAATTATTCTCAGCACCGCTCTGAATGGCTTGATTAAGCTTGGGTATACAGTTTACTTTAATTGCTATCGACGTATCTTTAAAGATTGCTTAGGTACTTAAACATGCTGGTGCTCAAAAATATTATCCTATTGAGCAATCCATAAAGAAACTTCCACGATATAGTAAAAATAGATTTCAACAATATTTGAATCCTCTAGATTCGATAACTTAATATGACCATGTGGGAAAGGACATAATCCGCAATGACAGGTGATATAGAGAGAAGAATAGAAGGCCCAGAAAAACTGATAGTCGCTTAAACTAGAACACAAAGTAACCGCATCCTAAAATAAATATTCCTTAGATCTTCTAAACGAAGGAAAAGCGAATTATGGAACAATATAATAATATCGAAAAATCTGTTACAATTCGAAATGTAATGTTTTTTGTGAAAACCACGTCTATAGACAAATGAAGTAAGGTTAACCGGTTGGCTACCGTCCAGAGTTGGTTGCCAAAAAAATTTAATCTAAAAATTCTCTCAAAACACATAAAAACAAGTTTACAGATAATAGTCAGTGAGTTCTTTTTAAAACTTACGATTGTATTTTGGTATGATTCATTAGCAGCAGGTTGCTGTGTGTATTTTTATATTTTATTAGTAGCAGTTTTGTATTTTAGACGGGTTCTTCCGCATTTCGGTTGTTTGCTATTATTTCATTCCTAATTGAGACATTATCGGTAGTTATTTGCTACGTGAGATATGTGATTTAATATTTTTCATTTGCTGTTTTATTGTGATATAGTGAGATCCCAGACTGCCATAGTTGAACTATCAGCTATTCAATGTACCTTACGTTCATTCCGCAGTACGCAATATTTTGAACTAACTCCGTCTGGTGTAGAAACAGCCTAAAAGCCGTAAATTATTTTGAACTATAACAAACACAAAGGTGCAGTAGAACTCTCTCTCTCTCTCTGTGTCTATTACTGAGGATCGTGGTTTCTTCCAATATTCCTAACAATTTTTCTCCATTGGTCTCTATCTTTCAGCTGCTCTAGAGCTTGCAGAATGATTCCAGCTGAATTCTAATTTGGTCGGACCATCTAGTTGTGATGTCCTCTTGATCTTCTCCCCGGAACGTTTCCAGAAACAATTAATCTCTCCAAACTATCGTCACTTCTGCGAACCACGTGACCGAAAAATTGCAGAATACGTTGCAGACATATTGTGGACAGCCTTTTTTAATCTCGAGTTGGTTTAGAATGGAAACGTTTGTCCTATGAGCTGTCCAAGGTATGAGCAGCATTCTTCTCCAGCACCACATCTCAAAGGCATCAATTTTTTGGCGCTCGCGTCCGCGAAGAGTCCAAGTCTCTGCCCCGTATAGAAATATTGAGAATACAAGGGCATTCACCAGTCTCATCTTGATATTTTGAGAGATAGATCTGTCTTTCCAAACTTTAGTTAGGCGACTCATCGCATTTTTTGCCATACCAATACGTCTCCGAACTTCTGCTTCACAGTTACCATCGTTAGTTATACTAGACCCAGATAGACAAAACTGTCCACTATCTGGTATTCCTGTAACATGTTAGTCAGTTGAATAGTGTGGAATCTGTCGACCACCATTATTTTTGTCTTAGCTTTATTGATTTTCAGACCAACTTTATTGCTTTCGTACTCAACTCTTCGCAGGAGATTAAACATTTCTTGCTCATTTGCTGCTATAAGTGTAGTGTCATCAGCAAATCTTAAATTGGAGATTTTCCTACCAGCCACTGTTACTCCACCTTCTCATATCTAAAGCCATCTTCATGACATGTTGAGTAGATCAGTGCAGTAGATATTTCTTCTGCTATTGCCTATCCCCAATGAATGTTGGCTTTAATCAAACAGTAAAGGCAAGAGTATGCAACCTTGTCGTACTCCTCTTTGTATTGGGACTTCATCTAATAATTGATTGTCTACTCGAATCTTGGCTACTTGCTTTCTATAGAGATTGGCTATTATTCTTATATCCTTGTCATCGATGTTTGCGATTCGCAAAGTTTCAATAAGCCTCTCATGCTGTACTTTGTCAAATACCTTTTCGAAGTCAATGAAACAGTCAAAGACATCTGTATTAACATCTCTTGCTCGTTGTATCAATACTTGTATGCTAAAAAGTGCTTCTCTTGTGCCAAGACCGCTGCGAAATCCAAATTGTACATCAGCAATACCTCCTCCAACTATATGCGTGCATGGATGATGTTTAAGAATATTTTGAGTGAGTGGTTCATGGCTAATAATTCGGTGTTCTTCACATTTCTTAGTATTTGCTTTTTTTGGTAGTGGTATAAATATAGACATAACGTTCCTGTTTCATATAAACGGTTAAATAATTTTGTCATAATGTCAAGTTGATTGTCTTCTATCAATTTCAATACCTCAGCATATATTCCATCAGGTCCTGGCGCTTTGTTGTTTTTTAGACGACTTATAGCAGATCTTACTTCTGATTTTGTTATTGTTGGTCCATTCTCGACGTTGTCATATACTTCAATGTGTTGGTTGTCACTGAACAGTTCTGCTATATATTCCTGCCATCTGTCCAGTTTTTCTTGCGTATTGAATAGTATGTTTTCATCTTTATCAAACAGTGCAGTGGGCATTGTTGTTCTATATATTCCTGCCATTTCTTTGATCTTCCTGTGCATATTGAATATATCATGTTTTTTCTGTAGGATCTCTATTTCTAAGCATTTCTCTAACAGCCAGGATTCTTTTGCTAATTTTATTTCTTTAAGTACCTTTTTGTGGTGTTCCTTGTACTTTTCTGCGTCTTTATTCTTAAACTCTCTTCTTTGCTCCATAAGCTCTAAAATCTGATGTGTCATCCATGGTTGTTTTATTTGTCTTTCCTGTTTGATGTTGTTTATTGTTGTTGTTACTAATACATCTTTGATCTCGTTCCACATTGTATCAATATCTTTCCTATTATGTGTTGCAATGTCGTTAAATTTTGTGTTTATTTCTTCTTGCATTTGTTGTTTTACGTTGCTTTGTTTCAGTTTTTGTATGTCCACCGTTCTTACAGATAGTTCTACTGTAGATAGTTTGGATAAAATGGTCAAGGAATATTCATGCAATCGTAATATAAAGAGGTGGCCTCTAGTTGTATTTTTCAAATTTATTGACATAGGTGGTATAAATGCATTTGCCCTGTACATAAATAAATGTGTAGACTACGAAAAAGAAAAATATTTACGAATGGGACTCTTTCTTCAAGATTTGGCCCTTGAGCTAGTTACACCCTTTATACAATCCTGACGACGTCAAGATTTACATGAACACATTCAAGCAGCCATAGATATGGTACTAACAAAATTTCAGATTGATCAGACAGATTCAGATCGGATGTCGATCATCTGACAGAAAATTCACATCGAAATGCGATAAATGCAAACATTTTGTCTGCAAGGAACGTTCCAATATTAAAAAAAAATGTATACCGTCATTTATAATTTCAGAATGATGTTTGCTGTTTTGGCAGTTGTAATTAAAAATGTGTTTTTCTAATGTTTATTAATCATTTATTGATACAACTCAACATTAAATTATTGAATACCGAAATTTTTTTTCTTAAAACAACTTCACTTTTTTGTCAATTGTCATATTTGACCGGGGTCAATTTTGACCCCCATTGGTCATCAGTGTAAGAGAAAAAGGTTGGTCATCGGAAAGGTTAAGGAAATTATTATACTTTAAAAATAATACCCAGTAGCCATACGTCATATACCTAACCTATGAAAAGAAAAGAAGAAGTATCTGAGTATTTTTTTGTCTTGCTCACTCCAAAGATACTTGACTACGGTATTGAAACTTTTTTGGCTAGTATACATAAGTTTCTACAAAAACGACGCACCATTGCGCCTCCCTCCTTCCAAATTTAAAACTAATATGTATAAATGTCTATCCACTTGGTGTATCGTTCAATCACTGCTGCAAGTAATTTGCCAAATCACATTTTTGTCCTGGCCGTGACACAATAATTCTAAAATTTAAGTTCATGTTTAATCAGATATAAAATATTAGCTTGCACTTGAATAAATTTTGAAAAAGAATAGTAGGTATGTCTAACAACAAAGAAAACTATCGCAAGGATCTTTTAATCTATTTTTTAAGGAGAATAAAATGCCTTGCGTGGGACTTCATATGACTTTATATAAGTATCACGACACTAGTTTTAATGGCAACCGTTTTTATAAAATTATTAAAATCGTTACATTCTTATCATCTCAGTTTTACATAAGAATTTATAAAAATAATATAACTACCTTTAAAAAGGAAGGTTCGTTTCTTCAAGGAGGGTCTACTCCCATTTTTTGTTGCGGGAGCTTTTGAGGGGGTGAGCAACGTCAGTTGTGAGAGGGTAGTTTTGGGTAGCTAGGGGCTCTGAAGAAGTTAGTGTTCGTTAGAAAGAAGCATCATGAAGAAGAGTTTTTGAGCAGAAGCATGAGCAGAAGGTATCTCTGGTGTCACCAGTGATACAAAGAGAATGGCTCTTGAGTCAGCGCTTTTGGTGTGCAGCTATTTTATCTGCCATATTTGAGGGGGTTGATTCTAAGGTGTCATTATACTCATCAGGAAGCTCGTTACCAGCGAAGTGTAGAAGCTTGGCTGAGGGAATAGAAATTTGGTTTGTGGAAGCTTGGTAAGTATGTGCCCTAGGCGATAGCAAGGAGTCTAAAAAGTTTATTTGGCTCTTTTGTTGGAGCCAGCTATTGTGCGGAGGACGTATCTTCTGCCGATATTGCGGATTCTGTCTTTATTGTTGGAATGTTCGCAACTTGGTAAATCAATGTTGATGGATAATATGCATGTTTCCTCATGCACTTCCTAAGGATTTTTCTTTTTGTTGCCAGAATATTATCGGTTTATCAAGTGTTTAGTGACGCGTAGATACCTTGGGCCCTAATGAATGTCTTGTAGGTGCACAAGAGAGTTTTATTTGATGTGTTGTCAAATTTTCCAAATAGTGCTTCTAGGAGATTAGCTCTTTTTCTTACCTTGTCTAGAGTATTATTGATGTCGATGTTCCAATTGAGAGTCCTACTAAAATGTACTTTAGACACCGAGTTCCTGAATTCGAGATTCTCTCCGAGAAGGACTATCCGGTCCTCCCAGCATTGCGACTGTAAGATCTGAATAGGATCATTTGAGTTTTTGTAGGATTAAGTGTAACTCTCCATCTGTTGCACCTCCTAACACTTCTATCTAGCAGGTTTTGCGCCCTTTCAAATACAAACGTATGTCTCAATGCCACACGATATGTGTCTGCGGTAAGGGTCGTACAGCATACAGCAATATTAACTCTGATCTATTTAAGGGGATGGGGGATGCCACTGTTGTAGACTGTGTATAATATTTGTGCTAGAATTGAGCCCTGGGGACTCCAACTTGTGGAATAAATGGTGTAGAATACGTGTTAACGACCTTAACACAGATTGTCCGGTTGGAGAGGTAGAAATGTATTATTTTTACGAATGGTGTAGGCAGTCCAGTAAGGTGGAGCTTTTCAGTCAGGCTTATGTGCCAAACCTGATCAAAGGTCTTCTGGACATCAAGGAAGATACCTATGGCGTATCTATTCCTTTCGTTAATGGATTGTGATATGAAGGTTGCTGCTTCAATCAATGCATTTTGTGTCGAGCGTTCAGCTCTAAATCTAAATTGGAAGTTTAGGATGATAAAGTTTGCCTTTAGGAATTCGACGAGTCTCTCCTTAAGGATCCTCTTAGAGTGTTTAGTACAGAAATTGGTCTAGAGGATTCAGTGCTGGCTCGGGTTTTCCCTGGTTTGGGAATCATGGCTGTGCTGGCCACTTTCCAGGGAGTAGGATAGTAACACAGCGAGAGGCAAGCATTGATTATGTTGGTAAGCAGCGGGATAATACTCTCTGGAAGTTTTTTGAGGCATCTTCTGTGTATGCCATCTAGGTCAGGAGATGTGTTTTTACCAAAGTTACAAATCTGCCTAAAAGTGTCTTCTGGCACCATCGGATGAGGATAGGCCTCCATGTATGGCAGAGAGTTGTAGAGTAGGTCTTTCGCTCTTCTATCGGCTTTCCTTTTAGATCGCTCATGAAAATTTGGATTATTTAGGGAGATGAGTACGGCCTGGAGTGAATTTTTTAATATCTCGGCCTTATCTTGTAGATTGTTGATGATTATGTTATTGAATTTGAGATGAGAATGGATCTGTGTTTTTTGTCGGGTTAGAATTTTAAATTCGTTCCAGAATTTTGAACCATTCCGGTAGTCAAGGCTGGCAGTAACTGCCTAAATTAACGACGAGAGAGGGTTGTATTCTATTTTAATCAGGGGGTTTCGAAATCTTTTATACTCTCTGATTGGTCTGATTTTTTGATGATTCTTTGGAGGAGCATTGGAGTATATGGATTGTATCGATTTGGAATCGAGAGGGATGAAGCTTAATGAAGAAGCTTTTTAATTTTAGAAACGCCTGTGTCAACTTGGTTGATTGTTGACATGTTATCTAACTCAGGGAGGTTATTGTTGATGTCTTCTTAAAGTAGGGCCCAATTAGTTTTACGATAATCTTGTCTATACACAGCAGTATTATTTTGCTTAAGTAGTATATAAGGGTAGTATATATAGTTCAATTATTTTTTTTATCAGCATTGCCAAGCATTTTATAACTGTTGATTCATGTCAAAAAGTCAGTTTTTAGTCCATTTTTCAAAATCATAAAGTTGGAAAAGTACCGTCCCACACATTCAATATACGGTATCTGAATCTCAATAAACAAGAATATGGGATCCGATTTTCATTGACAGGGAAACATTAAGAAATGTTATTTCGAAAAAGTTCTTCACTTCTTCTTCTTAGAGTGCCGTCTCCCTACAGAGGTTGGCAATCATAATGTTCTTAATAATGATCATAAAGTTCTTCACGGAGACGTGCAAATTTCCCCTATTAGCTCCAATTCCGGTCATGGTTAAACACTTAGAAACTATACTTTGAACACTACTATTGGGAGTATTCATATACAACAGTGTCATGTGCGCGTAACACTACACTTCTCAAATGTTCTGTTAAATAAAACTTAAATTTTACAGTAGTATTTTTGTATAAAGATAATAGAGGTGAATTATACATACTCTAGAACAACATTACCAAGAACTAAAATCAAATATCTGAAGCAGGCAGCTGTTTTATTATCTTTTTTAATCGTAGACTTATTTGTGAAGTAATGCTTGTTATTACGCTTTTTAACTGATTATAAAATAGTCAATATTTCATCGAGTACGATGATGCTGACGCATACAAAGATTTGGCATTTGATAGTTCTGCTAAAGGTGGTTTTAAAGCAAGCGATGCTTATCTATAATAACAATTCGAAAGAAAAAACAAGGACAGCCATTTGCAGATATGTATTTAGATCAATTGTACGGATTGTGTGGTAAAATAAAAAGACGAGGAAGACGTTCATGATGAAGATTACGGGTTTCTGCCGTCGCAGTTCTATGGCTTTGTAATTAATAAAGGGGCAGGATCGGAATGAGAATTAATTACAATAGATAAGAAGTAAAGAAGTACAAACCTTAATACCGGCGATTATATTGCAAAATGCACTCTACAACTAACTAGAATAGTAATGAGTAGATAAATAATCTTTTCGTAAAAAGTGTATTGATTATAGTATAACAGATTCCTTTTTAGTCCTTCAGCTACAATTATAAAATACGTGTTGTGTTATATTCCATATTCTCCCAATAGAGCATATTTTTGCTAATAATTAGAGCGCTTCCTCTTTTACCAGCATTATCAAGACGTAAACAGTGATATATTTTGCAACCGTTGAAGCGGTCCTTAAGTAATTGAACAAAAAGAAACCGTAGATTCTACACATTAAAATATTACGATTTAAGTCAAGTTGCTTTAATAAAATGTTGATATTAAGAAAGATACAGGGTGTTAAAGTGAAAATTTAAAATTTTATTTTTCGCTATTTCTTTCATGTTTGTCAACATTTATGTATAAAAATTTACAACTGGGTACTATTAAATACCAGAAATTATAATTTGATGTATACTTTGATGTAGCTGATAGAGGGCGCCACATATGCCACATATGTGGCATACATTTGCACTTAACTTTTTTGCTCTTCAAATACCGGTATTTTTAGTAAAAAATATTAAAGATACATTATTTTAACAAAAAAGAGGTATACTTGTTAATACTTCAATACTCAATAGTTTTGAGATATCGCATTTAGAAATCATACATATTTGATTTATCGCAATTACTCCAGGCAACGAAAGAAAATTAAAGAAAAACATCAATACTTCTGAATTTTGGTATAAAATACCTTTAATAAAGCTAATAGTTAACGAATTATTATATAAAATAAATATATCAGCAGAATAAAATAATAGGATTTGATAAATAACAGAATAATTGGATTTTACATCAAACATTTTACGTTTTGTATTAAATTAAAGTCATAATCAATACATTTTATTTACAAACCAAATTAAGAAATAGTTAGACTAAATAACATTAAACTTTTTTCAAAGTACGTGTTCAATATGTCCACCATTTTCTTTAATTTATTTGTCAATACATTCCATAAAATATCGTCTCATATTAAATAGCATCATTGGTTCTAAGAAACTGCTGCAGTATTTATTATAAGTGTTATAAGTAGAATAATAAGTAATTTTTTGAAATTTTTATGAATTAAATACTTATATTAATATCTCACCACAAGAATATGACTATCACGAACAATCCAACGTTCAGGAAAGTTGTATTTAAATACTGTCTCCATCCGCTTTCTCTGTAATGTAATGGTGTACCATCTTGTAGAAACCACATATTTCGCCTTAAGTTTGATGACAATTCATAGGACATGCATTTTAAATATGGATTTTTAATGATATTTTACGGATATGCGAATTACCTTTTAATTTGAATGGTGATATATATTTACATTTTTTATAAAATGATTTTATTGATTTATTGGAAGAATTGTCATAAAACTTAAGGCGAAATATGTGGTTTCTACAAGATGGTAGACCATTACATTACAGAGAAAGCGGAGTGAGACAGTATTTAAATACAACTTTCCTGAACGTTGGATTGTTCGTGGTAGTCATATTCTTGTGGTGGGATAATAATATAATTATTT
The DNA here is from genome assembly GCA_918026665.1 of Diabrotica balteata. NCBI lineage: Eukaryota > Metazoa > Arthropoda > Insecta > Coleoptera > Chrysomelidae > Diabrotica > Diabrotica balteata. The sequence goes on along the minus strand of OU898283.1, from coordinate 101,211,602 downwards.
AATTCATAAAACTTTCAAAAAATTACTTATTATTATACTTAAAACAACCATAATAAATACTGCAGCAGTTTCTTTAGAACCAATGATGCTATTTAGTATGAGACGATATTTTATCGAATGTATTGACAAATGAATTAAAGAAAATGGTGGACATATCGAACACTTACTTTGACAAAAAGTTTAATGTTATTTAGATTAACTATTTCTTAATCTGGTTTGTAAATAAAATATTTTGATTATGACTTTAATTTAATAACAAAACGTAATAACATTATCTGAATTGACGGAAACCTTAAAAGAGGTTAAAAACGGAAAAGCCGCAGGGCCTGGAGACATTCCCATAGAGATGGTTAAATATGGGCCGACTGCACTTTTAGAATTAATAGTAGACCTTTTCAATAAATGTATGTGTGGAGACCAGGAAATTCCTAAAGATTGGAATAAATCTTATATAAGCTCTATATATAAGAGAGGGAATAAAAGAGACTGTTCCAATTATAGAGGTATTAGTGTGGCGAGCTCTGTGGGCCGGTTGTACGGCAGAATATTAAAGAAGAGGTTTGAAAGACAGATACAAGATATTGAAGAACAAAGCGGCTTTCGTACCGGGAGATCCTGCCTTGATAATATATTTATCCTACAACAAATAATTGAAAAGCGTGTCGAAAGAAGTAGAGAGACCTATTTGGTATTTATAGACCTTGAGAAAGCATATGATAGTGTCCCGTTAAAGAAAATGTTTGAGGTCCTCAAAAGGTCCGGATTGGATTCGACGTATATCCGAGCGATATATAAATTGTACGAAAATGCAGTTAGTTGTGTAAAAATTGGAACCAGAACCTCAAATGAATTTAAAGTCACTAAAGGCCTAAAGCAAGGATGCTGTTTGTCACCGACACTCTTTAAAATATACGTCCAAGAAGCATTGAGGAATTGGAGAAATAAATGTAGATTTATGGGCATCGAAGTGGGACAAGAAACTCTGTATACATTGTTGTTTGCAGATGATCAGGTGGTGGTTGCAACCGATGAGGAAGATATAAATTATATGAATCGAAAATTATTTGAGGAATATGCCAAATGGGGGCTTACTGTAAACATAAGCAAAACAGAATATTTAAAAATTGGAGGAAATACCACAGATCTGAGGCTTGAAAACGCAGTCATAAAAGGCTGCAACCAGTATAAATATCTAGGAAGCATCATATCAGCAGATGGCAGAGTTAAGATAGATGTACAAAACCGAATAACCCAAGGGAAAAAATGCATCCGAATACTGAATTCATTACTGTGGTCTAATAAAATAAAGATGCATACCAAACTTCGCGTATACAGAGCAATTGTAGAACCAATTACCACATATGGTGCCGAATGTTGGACGATGACAAAGAATGAACGAGATAAAGTAGACGTTGTGGAAATGGATTATCTTAGAAGGTCATGTCGAGTATCGAGAATGGAAAGAATCAGGAATGAGGAAATACGAAACCGTACAGGAATTAGAGATACTCTTTCAGATAGAATACAAGGAAGGCAATTACAATGGTATGGTCACGTGATGAGAATGGAGGAGGAGCGGTGGCCAAAGAAAGCCTTAATGTATGTTCCGCCAGAAAGAAGGAAAAGGGGAAGACCACCAAATTCCTGGAGAAGAGAAATTACAAAAACAATGCAATCTAGAGGCTTAGAAGAGGGAGATTGGAGAGATAGGAAAAGATGGAGGCTGAAATGCGGGAAGCGGCAATCGCCGTAGGACCCCCGATGATGATGATGATGACGTAAAATGTTTGATGTTAAATCCAATTATTCTGTTATTTTATCAAATCCTATTATTAATTATCCTCCTGATATATTTATTTTGTTTAATATTTCGTTAACTATTGACTTTATTAAAGGTATTTTATAACAAAATTCAGAAATATTGATGTTTTTATCTATTTTCTTTCATTGCCTGTAGTAATTGCGTTAAATCAGAATTATACAGTTGATTTGTAAAATGCGATTATCTCGAAAACTGTTGAGCTTTGAAGTTATTAACAAGTATACCTTTTTTTGTTAAAATAATGTATCTTTAATATTTTTTAACAAAAATACCGGTAACTTGAAGAACAAAAAAGTTAAGTGCAAATATATGCCACGTACGTGGCATATGTGGCGCCCTCTATTAGCTATATCAAAGTATGCATCAAATTATAATTCCTGATATTCAATAGTACCCAGCTGTAAATTTTTATACATAAATGTTTACAAACATGAAAGTTATAAGCGAAAAATAAAATTTTAAATTTCCACTTTAACACCCTGCATATTTTTTAATATCAAGATTTTATTAAAGCAAGTTGGTTTTCAAATTGGTCAAATTCGAACCGAAAATAGAGTGGAAAATATTCCTGAAAGAATGACTGAACAAGAAAATATAGACGAAGAAGAAAACAAAGTACTTAAAAGAATTATTGAAAATAGAAGAAGTACACGAAATAAAAAGAGACTATCGTATCTTACCAGACTATGATTGTTAGTATAATACAGAGATGAATCTACTAGTATCTTTACCAGTAGGACAATTTCATGATGTTCCTAAAACCTCCTCTGAAGCAGTTAAGGACGTGGAATGAAGACAAGTAATCAACGTGAAATGTTGACTTTAGTGAAAAAAAAAAAGAAATGAACGGAAAGGTAGTTCAAAAAGCTAGACATTGGTAGCTTGAGGCGTCCAACAGAGTAATATTAGTGAAAATGTGTATGCATCACTAGCAAGAATGGCTACAATTAGAGTATTACTGTCATCGTATGTAGAATATGATCTTTTTGTAAAACAGCTAGACCGCTTTCCTTTATGGAACTTTAAAAGAACCAGTATATACGTATCAACCAAAAGGGTTTGAGGATATGACAAAATTTAATTTGTAAGTTAAGCAAATCATTGCATGGTTTAAAAGAAGCTCCTAAATGGTGGAATAAATTTTTTCATGTAAGTCTAACTGATAAGTGATCTTGGTTTTCAACGATTTAGGAGGGTTCTTGTTTGTATTTTAAGGATTTTGCATTTTTACTTGTGGCACCATCTGTTAGTGACACTAGTGTCATCGTCAACAAGTATAATCTAGAGAAATAGTTATCAGGAATCTTTGTTAAAATAAAAACGTTTAGTTTTGTCAACAGATCGTTTAGTATTCCATCTGTGGCAGACTTTTTTCATCACGCAACCCTAAATTCGCCATGAATCAAATAGTTTAATTGGCCTCCTTGGATAACTTACAGAACGGCAACGCAACAAGACAAGGGAGCTCATTAAGCCTTATGCCCTTCAATTTAATCATGAATGAAGAGATCAAAAGCGTCCAAAAAAGGAACAAAGAAGTAAAAATACCTGTAGAAATGAATAAGAAGAAGAATTTAGTAGTGGTAAGAAGTTTCTGTTCAATACAACCAAATATTACTGGTTTTCTTTCCATTCTTGTATTTTGTTAGCTTTTGTAACAAACTGTTGACTGTTTCTGTTAATTATATTAGTAACTTGAAAATAACAACTAGTACAGAACAAACCGCCGGACCTGTATCTCAGACTTTTATTTAGTGTGATTCCATTAAAATTTACACTCTGTTTCGCATACGAAGTGTTGGGTAAGGAAGATGATATGGTACGTGAATATATACATAATTTCCTGCTTATGTTAATTTATTCCACACTTAAAGAACACGCTAATGGCCTTATGAAACAGCCAAGCACTGACATTACGCAATGCCGCCGGCTAAGAAATCATCCTACACCTCTGTGATGGCTTATGGCGTGTATAGAAATAAGCCTTTTAGTTTAATTTTTCTGTTAAAAGACAAAAGTTTAGTGCGGCTTTATAATTGTTCATTTCTTCAATCATTTATTGAAAAGGGGTTTAATGGTATTCATTAGGTAATGATGAAAATTTTACTCTACATAAATGGTTACTGTAGATAAATACATTTCTTGATTATATTACACTGATACCATGTTTGAACTTTCTGCATCTATAGTATATAATATTGCGTAGATTATTTCGAAATCCAAATGGAATTCCACTGATATCATGTTAAGAATATTTCCAACGTATGTTCCATCAGGCGTAGAGTGTGGTAATCTAGGCAGTGTTTAGAGGTATTTTATTTAGTAGCGTAAAACGTTAATATCAGTCATTCTTGGGGTATAATTCCAAATGTTGCACAAATTTACCAAACCTGAATCTGCTCTTTAAGGATTTAGACTAATAGTTTGTCCGGGCATAGTGTTTTCGTCTTTCAATAAATATATTCCGTGCATATAAAATTTCTTCCTTTGCTATATCAGAGGAAATCTCAGGTTCCTTAACATCTGTGCTGTAAATATATTGCGTCGATTCCGTCTTTGTGGTCTGGCTAATTCTCTAACCTACTTATGTATATCACGTTTCTCTTGCAGCTCCACAATTTCTTCACATTTTGTTTTAGAAAAATATTAAGGCAAAACCAATGGAATTGAAGCACCACTAAATTGATAGAAATAAAATCTTCCGTCCTTCCATGGAACTTCTGGCCTTCAAAGCGACAACATCAAGTCCTAATAACACGTCTCAGATTAGGACACACTTCTACAACACATGAATACTTGTTGAAGAGAGAAGAGGAACCAGTGTGTTTTGTTTGTGAATGTAAAGTGACAGTGAAGCACATTTTGATTGACTGTCCAATATACTCAGTTGAAAGACTATATCACCACATTCCAAAAACATTAAAAGAACTTCTAGGAGAATCTAAATACGTAGCTGACTTGATAGAATTCTTAAAATCTATAAACTTTTTAATAAAATTTAATACAATACATCAATAATTAAAATATATATTGTATACATTATTATGTAATTGATATTTTGTATATGCCTATGTATGTCCTTATCACTTATTGTATTTTCTTATGCTAATAACCCTAAGTGTTTGAAGCAAAATAAATAAAACAAAATGTTAAGGTAATAAATAAATTGAATGACTTTTTTGAATTGGCACATAGAATTTAATTTTTTTATTGAAAAATCTGGTATTTGATGCAAATTATAAAAAAGTTCCCTACAACACTTTGTAACGAGATTAGCCCTTTTTTCAAAAATTCGACACTACTGTATTAACGACATTAAGGAACAAAAAAATGTATGCATCATTTTAAGTTTTACTATCTTAAATTGCAAAAGGATGCCTTTCAAAATATACCCTTGGCAAAGTTTTAAACAAGCTAAAAGTAAACAGTTATTGAGTAAGCTTTGTTTTGGCGCAAAATTGAAGGGTGTAAAATTATTTTTGCAAGTTATTAACAATGTACTCCATTTAAAAAGTTTTACCTATTTTTCTTCTTCTTCCTCTTTATAAACAATTCTTGCTTGTTCCTGTAATTGCTGTAATTGTTATCTTTATAAGACAGTACCCTAATGCGGGTTTTTGTAATTTTAACATTTAATTTACCTGGTACCATTAGACTTAAAGATGCATATCAAATTGTAGTGTGCGAAACCGGTAGGTGTGGTGATAAAATTAAATTGATTATTTTTTCTTCTTCTTTTTCTTTATAAGCAATTCTTGCTCGTTCTTGCTTGTTTATTGGCGGATTGGTGACTTATCTCTTGCTATTTTGACGACACGGGTCTCCTCCATTCTGCTTATGTGGTTATTCCATTATTTTTTTCTATTTTGTGTCCATTCATTTATACACTGTACGTTACATTTTCTTCTAATGTCTTCACTTTTCTTTCGATCTCTCAACGTATTTCTGTAATTCTTCTCAGTACTCTCATCTCTGCGTTTCCAGTAGCCTTTGCGTTGTGGCTGTATCGGGTCTTATTTCTGAGGCATATGTCATTATTGGTCTTACACTGGCTTTATAAATTCTTGACTTCATCTCAGTGTTAATGTGTCTACTTCGCCATATAGTGTTATTAAGGCATCCTGCCAGTCTATTTTGCTTTTTGTACTTATATCTCACTTCTCTGTCCAGGTCTTCATAGCGGCACAGTGTGATTTCCAGGTATTTTCATTACTGATGCCGTCAATTTCTATTGTTCATCTGGTTGGTTCTTTGCTGACTACTATTGTTTTAATTTTCTTCTTTTGTTAACTGTATCTTTTAATGATTTCATTCATAATTAAATTGAAAAGCATGGGGTTCAATGAGTCCCCTTGTCTTATTCCGCTACCTATTTCTATAAGTTCTGCGGGCCATAAAATCTCTATGCTCATATCGCCAGGTGGTTGGGAATTGAACCAATTGAACCCAAAGCAAACACATGGATCTATAGTCTATAAGCAGGCAGTTAGACCTGGCATTACTAAATGAAGACACCAAAAAATCAACAGGACCTGGAATAAATTACCAGGTCTAAACCACTATAGACTAAGTTCCTTAGCCCAGGGCCGGCGATATCGGACCAACACAAGGGAAGTTCCTGTTTGGGAGGCGCTAAAATAAGTCTTTTTCTGCTAGTGTTATAGAAAATAATAAAATAGAAAAATTAATATTTTAAATGAGGTATTTTTGCATCCCACGCACTTAAAACATACAAAAGTATACCAGGAATAGAATTTCTACCATGTAGTGATATAATTTATTATGTTTCAAAGAACAAACAACTTTGCAATTATTCGAAATGCTTTGTTTATTTTATTCAAAATTGTTTCAAGTTGTTTAAAGGCTCTGTGTCAGCAGTTAGGATTTTAAATGAATTTTACCATAAAAGTTTACATAAAATTTTGTTTATCAGGAGCTTTGTCAAGTTAGTATTCTATAGCAGCCACTATACTACTCGCGAAGTTGATCGAAGTTTAGCTAGACGAGAATATAGACAGGTACTTCATGCAACTTCGCTTCGCCTCGTTTTACTTCCGTTCTGTGTCGGTTTTTCACGTCAGAATCAAAGGGTTCGAAGTTTGAATGTAGAGTCACTTCACCTCGATTAACTTCACTTCGACACTTCGTCCGAAGAACTTCGATCGAGAGTATAAACGTCGTTTAAGTGTTTAGTAATACAGAAGAACAGTTTGTCAGCTTATTGTACCGTTAAAGGAACATTGTCTAGTGATGCATTCAATTAATATAACACGATTGCCAAAAGATAAAATAAATACAATTAAAATCATGAACATGTTGCCTGTGTGAGTCCATTTCAAATAGGTAAAAAGAAATAAAATAAGACTTCCTCACAATCAATTTAATTTTACCACCAACACTACCAGTTTCGCATACTACAATTTGCTATGCATCTTCAGGTCTAATGGTAACAGGTAAATTAAATGCTGAAATTACAAAAACCCACATGAGGATGCTGTCTTTTAAAGATAACAATTACAGCAATTAAGTAGTATTTTGATTATTTACTAATTTATTTCAATTCAATAAATTATCTTATACCAATTTGTGAGTTTTTACTTTGTCTGCTACATCAATTTTTATTTATATTAATAATCACAGACATATAACATTGGCATAATTGCTGTAATTTTTTTGTAATTTTAACATTTAATTTACCTGGTACCTTTAGACCTGAAGATGCATAGCAAATTGTAGTGTGGGAAACCGGTAGTTTTGGTGATAAAATTAAATTGATTATAAGTCTTATTTTATTTCTTTTTACACATTTTAAATCCAATTAAATTTAAAAAACCGAAGGGCGCCACTGCTAGTTTTGCAGGCGGGCACCTTATACTCTAGCACCGGTACTGCTTTAATCCTTACAAAAAGAGGATGAAGGAAACGCTGAACCTAAATAGAATATAATTAAGACTCCTGTATGGTTTACTGACAGGACATACCGCTGCAGATATCACCTGAGTAAGATAGGACTGGTAGTTGACAAAATATGCAGGTACTGTGATGAAGAGTACTCCCACCGCTAAACCTCTAAAAATCTTACGAACAAGCTGAATTTTTCTGAGAATGTCCATTTTGTGACTCCCAAAAATATGCAAAAAATTTACCACTCCTACCACGCGGCTTCCCTGTGAAACCCCCCTCGTAGAGTAGGAAAACAGAAAAAATTGATTTACCCAGAATCTGTAAGCTGTAAAAAAATATTTCAAATAAAAAATGTAGCTTAGATAATTCTGAACAAAATATTGATCAATCAATTTTTATGTAGAATGAAACGTTCTCTCAGAAACAACGCTTAAAGCTACCGACCATTGTGAATGTCGTTAAACGGGCGAAATTAATTTTAAATAAAATTTCGCAATAATACTTAGCGGACCGTCACTGGACGTTCCCTAACTCACGTTAATTTACTTACAGACTATTTACTTATTACTCTGTGTATAGAGTAGATTGTCAACATGCAATGTAATGTAACAATAAAAAATAAATAAATAAATAAATAAATAAAATTTGTATCAACTCAACAGTAAAAATTCGATATATTTTAATCCGAGTGTCGTATCGACAAAAATCAAATCAATTGCTCACCTTTTATTTATTTAATACCTTTATAAAAACTGACTTATTTGCGGCAATATAGGCAGTATACGTACAATATTGCATACGAAGCTGCACTCCTAACCTTTAAAAGGCATTTTGATTTTGTCGACAGGACACTCTGATCAAAAGAATTTTTACCATTGAGTTGATACAAATTTTATTTAAAATTGATTTCGCGCGCGTAACTGTCACTTCAAGCATTGTTTCTGAGAGTTTCTGAATGTTTTTTTATTCTACAAAAAAGTGGTAATTTTTGTATAGTGCTAAAACATTTTTTTTTTTTTTAGCTCAGCCACAATTGACAAACGGATTTGCCGCACAAGGATCAAAAATACTATTGGCCTTTGCGGATGACGTGGACACAATAGCACAATCCACCAGAGCTGCAAAAGAAGTTTTCACCCTATTCCAGACCGGAGCCAAGGAAATTGGTCTTAAGGTAAACGAGGATAAGACCAAGTACATGGTAGTTACGAAGAACCCAAGACCAAGGGTTAGGCAAAACGTAACAATTAACGAATATAACTTCGAAGTCGTCAAAGAGTTTAAGTATCTGGGAGCGATCATAACATCTGAAAACAAATATGAAAATGACGTGGCAGCCAGGATAATAGCAGGAAACAGGACATATTACTCTTTAATGACCATCCTTAAATCAAAAATACTCTCAAGATCAGCAAAAATAAGAGTATACAAGACAATAATTCGACCCACAATAACGTATGGAAGCGAGACATGGACGCTGAACCAGCGGGAAACGACAAAATTACTGGTTCTTGAAAGAAAGATACTGCGGACTATCTATGGGCCTTGTAGAGAAGAAACAACAGGAGAGTGGAGAAGAAGACACAATAATGAACTCCAGACAATATATGGAGATGAAAACATAGTCCGCTACATTAAAGCAAACCGAATAAGATGGGCGGGCCACGTCCTAAGGTCAAATAACGAAAGACTTCTGAACACCACATTCTGGGAAAGGCCCGATGGCAGAAGGTCAGTTGGCCGCCCAAGAAAGAGATGGAAGGACGCAGTGGCCAGTGATCTACGTAAAATGGGAGTGCAGCAGTGGGAAATAGCTGCTCAGGACCGACAACAATGGAGGGAAATAGTAAACGCGGCCAAGACTCACCTAGAGTTGTAGAGCCAAATGATGATGATGATGCTAAAACATTTTTTGTTCGATCTCAGCTACATTTTTTATATTTCAAACATTTTTTCTACGACGTACATATTTTCGGTAAATTGATTTTCCGTCCTCCCTCCTCGCCCTTTCGAAGGGGCGTTTTAGGGGAAAGCAGGAGGGCCGGAGTGGTAAACTTCATGTTTTTGGGATACCGAAAATTGACGTTCTAAGCAAAATTAGCTGTTGGTATGATTTTAGAGACCAAATCTCGATGACTCTACTAGAGGTGGAAAAACCATTTCCCTTTTCGAATTTCAGCGTTAAAAACTTCGAAAATTCAATTAAACCGAGAATATAAACTGATTGATATACGATCACACTATGCACCTTTTGTAAATGTACTTTCATCGAGCTGCTAATACCGGTACACTTAAATCGAATCATCTATAGGTTCTCAACTTCTTTGTTTTATTTTTTCCGAAGTAATTCTTCGTTCATTTAAGAATTAACAAGCGCACAACCTAAAGATCGATCGTATATTTTAGATATGAGTAGTTTATAAAGAACGATATATAACATAAGTTGACTTTAATACCCTGATATATCGTAGCAATTATATTTTGAAACTGCAACATTGCAAACAACCAGAGAGAAATATCACCTTGAGCCACCGCTATAACGACGCATTAGCTCAAAGTGGAATATCACGCGCCCTCCAGTGGTTATTTTTATATCACAAAATAAAAGATGTATGATCGTTGCATGTATGAACACAGTGCCGGCAACATTAGGATATTTGTAGGAACAATAAAAGTGTTTGCCTAAAAACTATACAGGATTTGAAAAAAGAATATTGACTGGATTATTACGGAACTCAGTGACAGATTTAAGCCTTTGGACAACATAAAAAACAAATTTGGATTTTTGAATGGAGTTCAAATTGAAGAAATGTAAATATTGTATCTAAAAATGAAAGAAGAAGAGTTGACAAACATCTATACCGCTGATCTTAACATTGAAGATTATGTGCTTGTTTCCTGTTACATTTTTCTACATAACCTGTATTACATGTATATAAAATCTGCCATATCTGTCATTCTTTCTCACTTTATGGCCACAGAACACCATAAAAAGGATTAAGGAAAGTACTAGACTTTACAGAAGCCACATCAAGGTAAATCTTAAGTCTTATTTATAAAAATACACCTTCTTCTTCTTGTAGTTCCTTCTCCTATCGGAGGTTGGCTATCATCACAGCTATCCGTACCTTATTGGTGGCTGCTCTGAAAAGATCTACTGACCTGCAACTATACCACTCTCTTAATATCTCATATTTCGCGCCTCTGGTAATGTGACCTAAATATTCCAGCTTTCTTGTTTTGATGTTTTTTATGACCTCGCAAGCCTTTTGTAGCCTTCTTAACACTTCTGCATTTGTAACTCGTTGGGTCCATGGTGTTTTTAAAATCCTTCTATAGCATCATCTCAAATGATTCAAACTTCTTTATATCATCCACTTTTAGAGTCCAGCTTTCAATTCCATACAACAAAGTCGAGAACACGTAGCATCTTAAGGATCTTATCCTCAGCTCCAGAGGAAGGTCTCGATTAACAAACATTGTTTTAATTTTTATAAATGCTTGTCTTGCAATTTCAATAGGTGTCCTTATTTCTCATTGTTTTCATTTCCCAGGTTCCTAGATATTTGTAGTTATTCACTCTTTCTACTTGTTTTCTACTTGTTTTCCAAACAAATAAATACACCAGAGGAAGGCTACCCTAACATCAATACTGCTTTGAGAGTGTTTGTCACGCTGCCAGTGATAGTATTATTTGAAGAACGAATATTTTAACAAAATCAAAGTCACCAAAAACTACACAACGAGTTTAATAAATGTATCAGTACAGTATAATAGTACTACTATAAGTATAATATCAATGGAATACAATTTTTTTATTAATCATCATCATTTTGACTTTACAACCCTGTGTGGGTCCTAGCCTCCCCAAGAATTCTCTTCCAGTCGTCCCTATCCATCGCCTTCCTCCGCCAAGCACGTATTTCCATATTTCTCATATCTTGGTCTATGTTATCTAGGAATCTTGTTCTGGGTCTTCCTCTTCTTCTTTGACCAATATTGATTCAGGTCTATCAAGGATATTTTTTTTATTAAGCATTAAGTAAATATACTATTTCTTTTTGGACTCAGCTTATAAGGTTTTATCGTTATTTTATTTTGGTTTAGTTTTTAAGTAGGTCTTGAGGTCTGGTCCTATATAGTCTTCTTATGGCTGGACCATTGTTGAATAAGTCCCTTACTAGCTCATTTTCGTTTTGAACCGTACCTTCATTTTGTAACCCCGTGGATCGATGGATTTCTTCTCTGATGAAAGAAATGTTTAAGTCGTAGTAAAGTATTCCGTAACATGGTATATACTATTTATTTTTAGCACTTTAGATTGAAGTCTATATTTTAGAGAGCTGTAATCCATAGTACCAGATAAGTTGCAGTATGCCTTTGTATAGAAAAATTCTGTTTTGGATTTCAAATTTTGATTTATGTCCAAGGAACCAATATATTTGCCGGAATTTTAAGTCGAGTGTCTTCTTTTGGTCTGTATATGTTTCTTCCATGTGAGACGTTGGTCAAGATGGAGACCAAGGTATCTAGCGTCTGCCTTTGATATTCTTATATTGTCCATTCTTGCAGGTAGGCATATGTTGTGGCGGTTGGTAAAAGTTATTTGAGTTGATTTTGTTTTGTTTGTCCAGAGTATGTCTAGATGATATTTCAGGTCTTGTGAGGCTTGTATGGAATCTTCGTTTACAGCTAGTATTGCTACGACGCGTTATTAGCAAAGGAAAGCGATGGAATACAAATGAAAATCTCTTATAAATTTGACGACATCATCAGTACATTTGCAGCTAAGAGAGCTCGAAGAATTTAAGTATATAACACAGTTTTGCGTGATTGTAATTTAATTACAATATATATATATATATATATATATATATATATATATATAACACTGTTTTTGGTGGGTTGGAGTTAATAAAAGGGGCTATTTGTTGACTATTTTTTACTCGAGCTTTCAATTGTGATTACAATTTTTATCAAGAGCTTCTAAAAAATACAAAATGTCTTACAAAGTTGAACTAGAAATAAAAAATTTTTTGTTAACTCACCAAATAAAATTAGTTTTTTATATAAAACTACTGCTTACATATTAAATACAAAAAATATTAATAAAAAAATGTCTTATTCTAATAAATGTTTCTCTGAAAAATTTTGATGAAGTTTCTTAAGAAAAAAAAATTGAATTTGTAAACAAAAATAGAATAGCTACAACCAGCCTAATTGTCATAAATACTAACTTAAAAATTTTTATTTTTGACATATTGTCAAAAATAAAATTTTGTTTAAAAAATTCTTCTTTGTTTAGTAACAAAAAGAAGAAGATTTATTCACCATTGATAGATGCCCGAAAAAATGTAACAAATACATGGAAAATTCAAAATGTGATATTTTACTGACTGCATATATAAATTAAATAGAAATTATATAATTATAAATTTTGCTTAAATTTTGAATTTCTAACCTTTTGTTTAAATTATTATAACTTTTGCTAATACAAACCATTTCCAAAAAAGTTCTTTTAAATTTATTACTTTCGTTACATAAAATTTTAATATTATCAAAATCCATAATATGTTCTTTGTCTATTACATGCTCTGCCAAAGCATGTAATAGACATTTGCTTTGGCAGTGTCTTTGTGTTTGCAAAGTGTTTTTCATAATTAAAAAAAATTAATAGCATGCTTATGGTATGTAATTTAATAATATCTACCATTTTAAACACACTAGAGCTTGTAGAGAGAAGAAGTATACTTTTGGACCAATTATTGAACGTGTATTCTCTTTTAAAACAATTACAAATGTTCTCAGGATAAATGAGCTCTCTGTTACAATTTTGAAAAACCATTTGTTTAAAAAGCATACTGTAAACGTATTTATTATATACAATATTACACAATAAACTCTTATAAGCTCACTTATTTAATTTTTGACAATTATACAAGACAAATAAAGTAATACAAAAATATGTACGCCCATGTGCGTCGATACAGATAAATAAAATCCTGTTTTTCGCGTCGTTCTAGACCACCGCTCTCTCTAGTATCGAAAAATAGAATTATCAGTTTCGGGAAACTGTTCAACTACTGGGAACTGCTCTCCTTCTGTTCAATCGCATGCGCTTTTTCTCGGAAAATTTCGAAAGTTTTCTGTAAATAAGTTCAAACTGGAAATCAACTGCATGCGCTCGAGCGTGAGATACTTGCAATGTTTCAAAATCTATTTCGTTGGCAATAAAACATAAAAATGATCCATGAACTGAATAGATAGCTATAAAGTATTTTTTCTCTTTATAATAAGATTAAGCTGAGTCTAAATTTAATCATGCAAAGAAATATATTCTAATAATAAAAATAGAAACCACTAAAATTAAATCGGCAATAAGAAAATTGTTGTGGAAATTTAAATGATTTTTATAAAGATTTAAGATGATTTACGTACAGGACGCATAAATTCGGCAAATATTAACACTTTAACAGGCAAGACCGTCTTAAGACGGTCTTTGCATTTTAGCTTATAAAACTTACACATGTTTTTTTGCTGCTACAGTAACGATGTCCAACTTTCAAAAACCTTACTTGACGTTATTGCTAACATCCCATAAAGTGACAGTGAAAATTATTTCTTCATAAACATTATTTTTAACCTATTCACTGCCAAAGACGCTAATTCGCGTCTTCTGTGTTTCATTTGTAACGCCAAGGACGTGAATACGCGTTTTCGGACATTGTAAAGTATATTGCCTAGAATATTGGCAGCGCTGAATATGCAGGTATAATATATTTGGTTGGCGTGGTAGGGTGACCTTAAATTATATTACTAGATGGTTGGTTGTTTGTTTGGGTCAGTTGTCATTTTGTTAGAGGGTGAAGTAGATAACTGTTAAGTGTTCTAATGGATCGTCCAAGTACATCAAAAGATGCTTATAAAATGGAACATTCGGAAGGAGAAAAAGCAAAAAGGTAAATTTTAAAACCGCTGTAAATTTATTTGCTTGATCGATACAGAAATATTTGAGGTTATGTTCGGTTTTAAATTGTAGGTGGCAATTCAAAAGAAAATATACGCCTGAGGAGGCCATGGAGTTGCTGTTTTTTGGGGAATTAGATTCTGATGAGGAATCTGAAGACGATGAATCTCTAGGAATCACTAGATATCTCTCTACAAAATACAATAGTAAAGACCTCAACTTAGATGGTTAGATGACAAAATGTATTACCCTGAACCATGATGGACGTAAAGACCCCAGGATACAAAGCAAGAAAGGTAACAGCGAGATGTCTATTGTTTTTAATTAAAAAATGTTTAACTTTTAAGTTGCTCTGACTGCTTCTTGATCTTCACTTATTTTTCTTCATTCATCAATAACATATATATACTATATATATATATATATATATATATATATATATATATATATATATATATATATATATCCGGTTTTTTAGGCGTTACGCCCGTCCGGTAGGGATCTATGGAGGAGTATCACCAAGCCGCAAGCCCTTATCTCTTGCCGTACTGCTCCACCATAGGCCGATCAGATCCCAGCATATCCTAGTCTAAGCCGCAGATTCATCTAGAATTTTAAACTGCTGCGTTAGACTTTTTGTTTGCAGTACACCGAGCTGGGGCTCGAACCCACATCCACTGAACCATTCGACAGTGAAGCGAATGAGAGGCAGCCGCACAGCCCGCTGAGCTATCTGACCGACAATCATCAATAACATATACCGGAATAAAATTAGAAAAAGTACAAAAAACTGACAAATTTATTTTTATTTTACATCTATTTTGATTAATATAAAAGTTAATATAAAAGTAAATGAATGAACTAAAGTTTTTAAGATTTTTAACAAAAAAAAATGTTTCTCCATTAGCAAGAAGTTTTTATTTTACCCTTGTATAGTTATTTTTCCATCTTACATTATACTATATCGCTTATCGAACTATATAATTTAGACACTCCTTACAACCTTTCACTCCTCGCCTAAAATGTGATCTTTATAATTTTGAAGTTTAAATCTTTATCTACGATTTGACTCTCCTACAAAAATAATGGAGACATTATCAAACAATGCACACCTTATTAGTATTGTTCCACTCAACTACAATTACTTTTCAATGTTAAAATACAGAAAAGCAATATGGAAACCTTAGCTGAGTACTTTTCTCCTGAAAGCACACTTATTATGATCACACGAAACTCACTTACTCGGAATGGGATTTGACCAAAAGTTGAGTTAAAAACATCAGTTTTTTAATGAAAAACATTATTGCCAAAACTAATTAAGTACTCTAGCACATTTTCTTTTTTGTATAAAGGGCACATAATTTCAGTATTCCAATTTTCTGGTAAAGTGAATTCTTGCCATACCTGTATTAATATTTTGTGCAAGGGGGTTACCAATGTTTGACCGCCATATTTAAATATTACTGTGGGTAGGTTGCCTGAGCTAGGTGACTTGTTTCTGGCTAGAGATTGAATTGCTTTATTTATTTCTTCCAAAGCTCAGTTTTTTCCTGTTCTAGTTCTATATCATATCTACCTTAGCTCGACTTTCTGCACTAAGTAACATACTAACGTGCTCGTAATACCTTTTCGGTACTTCTACTCTCTCGTTCGAAAGAGTTCCATCATACCTTGACTTGGTTCCCTTGCGGCTTGAAAACTTAAAAATCTGCCTCCAGAAAAGAATTACTGAATAAGAAAATATACAGGAAGAAGAAGTAGTTGAAGGAATTCATGAAAATAAAAGAAGTACAAGACATAAAAAGAGACCAACATATTTTAAAGAATTAGATTTGTGAGTATGATTCTGAGACAAATTATAAGGATTTTACATTTTTCTTGTTTATGTTGGTGATTTGATAATATTTTCTAAAGAAAAAAATTAAAATGAAAGAGTTTGATGGGAAAAAATTAGTATTTTAGAAGAAAACACAGTTAAGATTTGGTTTTACGTATAGTGCCTCTGTATATTGGCTTATACGTATTTCATCCTACCAGGATTCATCAGAGCGCCCGATACAGAAGCTTTAAAAGTAAAATCAAATCTTATTCGTCAAAAGAAGGAATAATAAAATGATTTAAATATGGACGTTATAAAGACATATGAAGAATAAATCACCAAAGTATAAACGCTAAGATTTCTTGGTTGACGAAACCAAAATTCAGATTTTTGCTTTAATTTGTCCCTTCTATAAATTTCAAGGCAAAACAGACGATTAAAAAGGTTAAAAAAGATACGGGGGATCCAAAAGCTGCATCCCACAACAAATCTCCTCATCTAAGCAAAAATCCTTGGTGAACTGGCTTCTTGTACTCATAAGGAGTAAGCCGAAATAAAAGAAAAGATAGTTAAGATTTGATTTCACGTATACTGCCTCTATATATTCGCTTATAAGTATTTCATCCTACCAGAATTCATCAGAGCGACTAGTACAGAAGCTCTAAAAGTGAAATCAAATCGTTTCCAAAGTGGTTCCAAAGTGACACAGTCCCGCTAAATAAACTATGGGAAGTCCTGGCACATCAAATATACATCAAACATTGGTTAGTGCTCTCAAAGATCTATATTATGGTTCAAACTCCCAAATGAAATTCGGAAATCTCTTAGCTGAAAAATTTGCAGTTACTAAGGGTCTCAGACAAGGATGTTGTATCTCTCCGACTCTGTTTAAGATTTATATCTCTGCAGCTCTGAAACAATGGAAAAGGAAAGTCAAAGGAATGGGTATACAATTGAACGATCAGGATTACATATATACTTTACAGTTTGCAGATGATCAGGTGGTGATCTCAAATGACAAAGACGACATGGAATACATGCTTAGAAAACTAATTGAAGAATACCAGAAATGGGGATTAAATATCAATTTAGAAAAGACAAAATACCTCTCAATTGGAGCTGAAGCAGAACAACTCGATATCGATGACAATCAAAAAGTAAATCCATGTGACGAATATAAATACCTGGGCGTCATCTTCGACCGTAGTGGAAAAGACGAACGAGAAATAGAACATCGAATTGTACAAGCACGAAGAGCTATAGCATGTTTGAACGGAGTTCTATGGAGTAAAGAAATATCAAAGAAAAGAAAATGGAACATCTATGAGACAATGGTTAAAACTAGCCTACTTTATGGAGCTGAGACATGGAGAATAACCGAGAAATATAAGAAAAAGGTCGAAGCCACGGAAATGGATGCCATCAGAAGATCGATGAGAATATCAAGAGCCGACAGAATACGGAATGAAGTGATAAAACAACAAATGGGTATAGAGGGCACTATAGTTGAGGATATTGAGAGAAAACAGCTCATATGGTATGGACATGTGAGCCGAATGGGGGACGAAAGATTGCCTAAAAAAACGATGATGTGGCAACCCCCAGAGAAGAGGAAACGAGGAAGACCACCACAGAGCTGGAACCTGGGAGTTAGGAAAGCGATTAGCGCTCGAAATCTGGACGAAGACCTAACTCAAGACCGAATACAGTGGCGGTTGGGAGTCGGACAACGTCGTAAGACGTTATAAAACCGAATGTATATATATATATATATATATATATATATATATATATATATATATATATATATATATAATATATATATATATATATATATATAAAATTGGAAATAAAGTTTATATTTCACGGAAGGAATTAATTATTCCTTTTTAATTACTGTTCAGATATTCCAATGCAACCTAAACTTAATTTGTCAATTGGTAAAGATAAAAATTTGGTAGAGTTAATTTATAGGGAATTGATTGGTTGTCGTATGTATTTGATGCTAGCCTGTAAGCGAGATATTTGAGTAATGAGATTTTTTTAAAGTCAGAAACAAAGAAATAGAGATAGTATGTCGATGCATATTGCAAACAATCAAATTGACAGAAACAATATTAGTGGCTATGCTGTAAAGATTACAATAATGTTATTTGTTGGAAAACTAAGAAGCAAAGTCTCACTATTTAATTCAGAGGCCGAATATATGGCATTATCTTCATGTGTTACAGAAAGTTTGTTCTTTAGTCAGATGTGGGAAGAGATTTTTAAAACTATGTAATCATTTTGATTCCCGTCTGCATTCCTCACCAAATCCAGTTGTTTTGCTACCCTTTGGATACCTCACCCAATCTGTCATCTGCAGTCTTTTACAGCGTGGTTTTTATAAATCCCCAATTTGTGTTAAGTTCAGTAATATCTGTTTCACGTTCGGGGGTTCCGTTAGTTTACTATCTAAGCATATTTGAAAGTTTCTTACAACATTAGTGCACTTTAATTGATTAACATTGTATTTACGTTTATTTACGTGTCCAATATCTTTATAATATTTTGTAAAGGCCGGTGACGATTTTAAATTGTAATGTAAATTGTTTCCTCTAAATTCATTAATCAAAATATAAATAACTGCTTTCCATATCCTTGCGACTAATGACAAAGTGATGCCATAGATTCTTTTGTCAGTTATCTAATTTTTTTCGTGTTAAATGGAACACAGATTCTCATTTTTTTGGTCCAACCATATATCCGTCGCCTCCTCCTCAATAAAAAATATGAAGTCGAAACAACTTGGCCTTGATCTAATAAGCAAAAAATCGTAGAAAGCAAAACGTTTACTCTCTCTGGAAACAATAAAATCATTCAGAGAATGTCTTTACGTCGTTCACACGATTAATAAAACGTCCGTGAGACCTAACCTTAAACTCGGTTGGATGTTATTAAGTATTTCTTTCACCTTTACGTGAAACCTCCGAATTGTTCCATTAAAAATGTGTGTCTAAATCTCATTGGAATTCTTTGATACTAAGCCAATAATTTATTTTCAGTGCTGTGTATTATTTTGTTCTCGGTTTTTTTCAAAAAATAAAAATAAAAATAAAGTTACCAGCATGCTACTGCTATTGCTAAATTTGTACGTAACATTCCAGTCAGTTGTGTTAATTCGACAAAATTTAAAATAATCTTTAAAGTTTGTTTAGCTGCAAGCTAATGAAACTTTACCTTTGTTACATGCTGCACAAGAACGAGGGACATATCGGAAAATTTTCATTAAGGTTACCAACGCCAAAATATGGGCACTGTACTCCAAGAAGAA
Organism: Diabrotica balteata; assembly: GCA_918026665.1. Lineage (NCBI taxonomy): Eukaryota > Metazoa > Arthropoda > Insecta > Coleoptera > Chrysomelidae > Diabrotica > Diabrotica balteata. The sequence continues at coordinate 101,191,777 of OU898283.1, read as the reverse complement.
AAAAGTGGTACAGTAGGCGGTACTGTACTAGCGCAAAGCTTAATATTGTGTTTTCTGTATTTTTAAAATTTAAATAATATTTTAAAACTCGATAAACTTATTTTATTATTTATTTATTATTTGTTTTAAACAAATTCAATAAATTATTATGTTTGCTCCTAACGTCACCTGTTAACGTATTAACAAAGCAAACGTTGTTTACTTCTGAAACACCTGTCAAAATAAGACTAAATATTAAATTAATTATATAGTTATACAAAAGGCTAGGACGACAATTCACACTGTTTGTCTGGTAGGGTAACTACGTTACCTAGAAAAGAAATCGGAACTACCAATATTTGGCATTTCAATTACATATATTATGTTCTTGAAACGATACGTTTAATTAATAATACTAATAATATAAATTACATTTTAATATAATTAATTATTTATTATTATATTACATATAATTAATTATATTAATTAAGTTAATTTAGAACTCTGTCTGGGGTTTATGAGCGCGAGGACTGGGTGGATTGAGTAGCTCAGAAGTCGCGTTCATGCCCACAGCCGGTCCCAAGTCCGGATAAAAGAGGAGAGTTGATGGGCTACTTTAGCATCCGACTCATTGTAAAAGAAAACAAGGCTCATAGAACCGATACAAAACCTCAGAACCAGAAGGAACCTAAGATGACGAACCACGCAAAGAAAAGGAAAACGAGAAGGAAAAATAAGCTCACAATCAGATTAGCAACATGGAACATTAACTTCTTTTAACAACAAAGACCAAGAGATAATAGAAGAACTGATAAATAAAAACATAGACATTTGTGCAATCCAAGAAACCAAGAAGAAAGGTAAAGGCCAAAGAGATTATAACCAATATTGTCTAGCATACAGTGGAGTGAAGAAAGAAGAACGAGCACGAGCAGGCGTAGGTATACTTGTCCATAAAAAATTTAAAGACAACATACATAACTGCCATTATATCTCCGAAATAATAATACATATGAACATCACAATGGCTTACCAAAAATTAAATGTCATATATATCTATAGCCCGAGGACTGCAAACCTAAGGAGAAACGAGGGGCATTCTACGAACAATTGTAAACCATCCTGGATGAAATACCTCAGGAAGAACCCTTAATTTTTATGGGCGACTTTAATGCACGAATCTCTAATGGCTAATCATGGCTAATCTCTATGCTTTTAACGAACTGAGAATCAATAATACATTTTTCGACCATAAGCTCCAGTATAAATATACATTTGAAAACTCCAGGGGCACAAATCTATGATTGATTTTATAGTCACTAATAGAAAAATCCACCCAAAGCAGATTCTAGATATCCGAACTTTAAACTCAGCAGACGCAGGGAGTGAACACAAACTAGTACTAGCAAAAATAAGAATGAAAATAACACCAAAACATTTTCTACAGGAAATCACCGAGGAAAAAATTCAATGTAGAATCACTGTGGAAAGACTCTACAAGAGAGGCTAAGAAGGCTAGCACAGAAGATACAACTGAAACAAATATCAAAGATATAAACGCAAGCTGGGAGAAAATTAATAACAACATTGAAGAAGCAGCAACAGAACCTCTAGGAAAACAGCAATAACAGCAAAGTCTTACACAACAAAATTAACGACAAGCATAGTTCAGAAAAGAAATAAAAGAGAAATGTAAAGAGAAACGAGAGGCCTACACGAAGTACAAAACATCAAATACTCCAGAATCCCGAGACACCTATAGAAGAATACGAAATAAAACAAAGCAGTTGGTAAGAAGAACAAAAAATGAACACTGGGAACAGTTTACAAAAAGAATGCAAAGCGACTTCTAAGATACACAAAAACAAATATGGAGATTTATAAGAAACCAACGGAAAGAAATGGCAGAATTAAAGGAATACAATAACATACCAGCAAACGAATGGGAAAGATACCTGACGAACTGTTTAAAGGAAAGGAAAATAATAATCAACACAATAACGTACCTGAATTAAGACACGAAATAGAAAACAGTTTTCAGGAAGCAGAGATAGCCATAAATTCACTCAAAAATAGAAAGTCACCAGGACCAAACGAAATAACCAACGAGCTTCTAAAACAACGGAGGAGAAAGTATAACCCTAGAGATGACAAAACTTATACAAAAACTAATATTGCACTGCAAGAAACCAGACGCATGGAGAAACAGCATAATGATATCAATGTTCAAGAAAGAAGATAAAAAAGACCCCAACAATTATAGAGGTATAGATCTACTGAACACCGCACTTAAGCTTACCAAAAAAGTCCTAACAAATAAAATCAATAAACTAACAACTTTATCAGATGAACAACAAGGATTCAGATCGAAGATTCAAAATCGAAGACGTCCTACATCTACTGTATAAAAGAAACATACCAATCAAATTATACAAACCATCGAAAACATCTAGTTACATCATCAAAGATAAATGAAAAACTAACACAGTGTATACCAGTACAAAGCGGAATTAGACAGGGTGACTCGTTAAGCCCACTTCTCTTTAATACAATAATGGACGAAATATAAAAATAGTACGTAAAGGTCATGGTTACATAACGGGGAACAAAGAAATCCAAATATTATGTTATGCAGACGACGCCGCATTAATCGCCGAGACAGAAGACGAGCTCCAAAGATTAACACACATCTTTAATACAACAGCCAAGAAATACAATATGATAATATCAGCAGAAAAAACCAAATGTATGACAACATCTAAATATCCACTACGATGTAAAATCGAAATTGATGGAAAATAATAAAGCAGGAAGCAAGGTTTAGATATCTGGGAATACATATAACTAGTTAAGGAGATGTTAAAGAAGAAATACGATAATCTTAAAAGAAAGTAAAGCGGCGGGATCTTTTAATGCACAATCTGTAAGAACAAACACCTAAGACAAGACACAAAAACAAGAATCTATAAAGCAGCAATTAAGACCTGACACATCTAAAACGAGACGACTACTAGAAACAACAGAGATGAAAATACTCCATAGAATATCAGGGAAAAGTCTGTTGGATAGGGAGAGAAGAGAAGCGAAAACATAAGAAGAGCATTCAATATAGAAGAGATATATGGATGGGGGACAAAACGGAAACAGGAATGGTCAACAAACACATTAGTAGAATGGTAAAAAATAGGATAGTACGAATAGCACGAGATAAGTCACCAAATGGACAAAGAAGTATTGGCAGACCAAGAAAAAGATGGAACGATAATTTAAACAATTTAGGAGGCTAATATTGAAGAAGAAACAGGCTTTAAAGCCTACATACAAGAAGGAAGAAGAAGAAGAAGATGCTGATTTAGATTTAAACATCTAGCGCCACCTAGAAAAGAAATTCTGAACTATTAACTGACATAAATAGACTTACAGATATATTTACCAAATAAAGTACTGAATATGAAATAATCGGGAAGATAAATTATGTTTATTGTGGGTGAAGGACATGGATCCGGTATTAGAATATTTAATCAAAAAATAGTATGATTTTTAATATTTATAAAATTGGTGCGAGAGTATAATATTTAACGCCGAATTAACCATTTTAATTTTTCTAATGATTAAGACTTTTTAAGAGTTTAAAATTAAGTAAACCAACAGTGATCTATACTCTGTAAATATATTGTAAATAGTTGTTAAAAAATGATTATTAGAGTAGGTATTCTACCCCTTTTCTTCACTTAGTTTAGGCATTCAATGTTTTTATAATCTTGATAATTAAAAAAATGGGATACTTATCTATTAATTAGTGTTATTGGTTAAATCATAACAGTATATGGTTCCAAAATAAAAAACCTATAGGTATAAATAATTATGTATTCTTGATAAGAAGTTTAATGGAGATAATAGAAATGGATTGTTACTTGGAGATTCTAATTACTATTTATAACTGGGAATAAGCCACAATTAAAGATAAAAATACGTTTATTGACGTTTCAATTTCCAATTCGGAAATCGTTCTCAAAATACAAACAGTAAATTAAACAAATTTTGTTTTTTGTTACATAGTGAAAAAATTCTTCTAATAATTTAATTTTATCTGACTCATTTATATTGACAATTCAGACATACATTATGCATTTTAAAGTAGATGACTTTAAAATGATATTGCCAATATTGTTGAGTTGCGCTCCTGGGACGACTTTACTTATAAGATAGTTCATTCGATTACATGAAATCAACTTTAACTTGAGAATATCCGTCAGAAAAAAATCATAGCATGTAATTCGTCTTTACAAAGACAAACACATGACATGATGACAGTAAAATTCTCCAGTTAGTGATTCCAATAAGAATTTTACTGTCATCATGTCATGTGTTTGTCTTTTTAAAGACGAATTACATGCTATAATTTTTTTCTGACGGATATTCTCAAGTTAAAGTTGATTTCATGTAATCGAATGAACTATCTTATAAGTAAAGTCGTCCCAGGAGCGCAACTCAACAATATTGGCAATATCATTTTAAAGTCATCTACTTTAAAATGCATAATGTATGTCTGAATTGTCAATATAAATGAGTCAGATAAAATTAAATTATTAGAAGAATTTTTTCACTATGTAACAAAAAACAAAATTTGTTTAATTTACTGTTTGTATTTTGAGAACGATTTCCGAATTGGAAATTGAAACCTCAATAAACGTATTTTTATCTTTAATTGTGGCTTATTCCCAGTTATAAATAGTAATTAATTTACAATGCCACAAGAAAATAGCTTCAGAACAATATTGGAGATTCTAATTATACAGTGAAGTAATTATGAGTACACTAAACAATGCATGAAGAAAATTTCTATAATGAATTCCATATTAGAATCAGATGTGTAACAGAACTTTTTATATATGAAAGAGAAGGTTTGGCTAATATTTTATCCAATGGAAGTTGAAAAGATTCAACAGTTCTAATTTACAGCAACACTCTATAACCTAGCGAGAGATCAAAATAAGACAATTTTGAAGATTAATTTCTTAATGAAGATATTATTGAACTTTCTGAAGTTGAAGATGTTTGAATTAACCTTATATAATGTTTTATGTTATGTAGAAACCTCAGAAGAATCATTAAGATACATGTATTATTTTTCTATTGGTTATTAAATTTTTCTTTATATTATTTAATTTAATCCTGCCTACACCAATTTTATAATCAAAAGAAATTTTAAAGCATTAGTGTGATTTCTTTGACAATTAATTAAATATTGGTGTGTTCCGAAATACGTACGTTTGTCTTACAGCTAAGTAACTCCAACATAATTTGACATGAAAAAACGAGTACATTTTATACTATGAGTAAATGTCTATCCTCCAGATAACTATATAGTAGACATTCTGGGGGTATCTCACCAGCTTTGTGTATGTTGCTAAGGAGGATAGTTATTAGTTATTGCGCTTAAATTGTCTTCGTTTATAAGTTTAATGAGTTCGATGTAAACTTTATCTGGTCCAGGGGCTTGTGTGTACTTATTTTTCCTTTTTTTAGTTTAATGCAACGAAAAAGAACAATAAATATATTTTTTATTTATTTTTATTCGTCCGCTATAAAAAGATAGTATTTTTTTGTCAAAACTCAATTAACGCTTTATACATTGTAAATTATTATACACCATTTTAACAAACTAAAAGCTGGTATCCTGAACTGCCTCTATTTTTCTAACATCTAAGACCCATAAAACTATTACATAAAACTATTTTAGTTTCCGTCCGATGTTTTTCTAGTAAATCTACTTCATAGATGCGGTCCGTTTAATGTCCAACTTCCCAAACACAAAACAACATGCATTGCTCTAATCATAATCAATTTCGAATTTCGAAACGTCGCTTAAAACGGCCCACGTCGCTAAAGCTGTTCAGCTATTCATAGGCGGATCTAATACCAAGATAAATACTCGCCTAACTTCCAGACAAATTTTGCATGTCGTTCGATTTGTCGGAATATGTTTTCAGTCACGAAGGATGACGGATTTGCAAAGCCGTTTTACTTACAGCAAGATTTGACGCGTCTTGACGTAGGCAGAGAGGCTTTTCTTTTATTACGTCATTATCAATACAATCTGTCCTACGGCAATCAATGCAAAAGGGTTAATACTGAAATGTATCACGTTCGCCATTGATTTCTTATTAACGAAAATTATAATTAAAGTTACATATTTAATTGATATTTCGACATTGAAAAACTCAAAAATCCAGAAATAGAATGTCAGTATCGGATAGAGATTCAAAAGAGATTTGATGCCCTGCAAAACCACTAAAAAGAAATAAGTATTTAACATAAAATGGTATAGTATAGTACATAATATCAAGAAAGCTGTAGGGAAGAAAAAGAGGCCCATATACAAAACATGATTTGACAACGAATATCAGTAACAACTTAAAAATAGAAGAAAAGTTAGAAAGAAGAGGCTAGCAACAGAGACAAGTTTCACGTTCATTATAGTGAAGTAAAAAGCGAAACAAAAAATCTACTAACAAGAAAAAAAAGGGAAAATTGCGAAAATGAAATAAATAACCTATAAAACCAATACATCAGTCAAAAGTTAGTAACCTCTATCAGGAAATACAGAAGGAAAAAGAGAGGAACACAATCGGAATATACAGAGACAAAAGCAACTGCTGAGGTAGAAATACCACAACCAACACTCGACAAAGTATATGAGGAAATGAGAGTGTTAAAAAACCATCAAGTTCCTGGCTGTGATAAAATATCAGCGTAATTAATAAAGAAGGAGGTAAGAAATCGTAAAATAAATACATTTCCTTATTGTAACAATATGGGAAAAGAAAGAAATTCCTGAACAACGGGTCAAAGGACTAATTGTACCATCATTTGAAAAAGGAGATAGAACAAACTACTGCAATTATCTCCGCATACCTATCCGTGTTGTGCACGAACTATTGGCGACGTGCAAGTACTTGGAGGGGATCCGAGAAATGATCGTGCGCGAGTAGTGGAGAAATCTTGCATTTTTTACTGCACATTTCATAGATTTCATAAATTCATATTGTCAATTGTCATATTTCATATTCGTTTTGTTTATTTACACCTTCCCTCACTGAAGAAAATGGGATATAGGAAATGCTGTGTTATAAATTGCAAAAATACAACAAAACATTGTCAATTTAAGTTTTATTCATTTCCAACTTCGAAGCACAAAGCTACTACAAAGAGAAAAGTGTATTTATATCATAAAAAAGCATAAGTAACATAACCTAAATTATCAATTATTCTTGCGCCCGATTTTAAAGTCAGTTTGAAATAAATAATAAATAAAACACTTTTAAGTGTAAATTTTAGTTTCATAACACTCACTTAGAGTTCATTTTAACCCAAAAATCAAGTTTAATGTTTAAATTTTATTTTTTTTTTTAAGTTTACAAAAATGCATCAAGTTTAAGTTTTTCTGAAGATGCATTAAGATATATTAAGATATATTTAATTGTTCAAACCAATATGATGATATCATGGGCTTAACCTGCTAATTTATGCATGTATGCATTAGCATTATTTATGGTAATTTATTTTTCTTAATTCCTTCACATAATTCTTCCATTCCATTCAAAAGTGGTTTTATGCTTTCAAAGCTCGTCATAAGGATATAATCTGATTGAGAGAATCTCAAGCAACGTCCATGATACGCGCAAAAGGATTCATTAAAAGTGTGTTTACGTCTTTTTGACCTTCTGGAAAAAATTGTTAATGAGAATAATATTGATGCCACTCGCATGTTTAACGTTGTCGAAACGGGTGTCAACACTATGCAAAATAAATGCCAAAAGTTCTAGCATAAAAAGTAAAAGGCAAGTTGGGTTAGTGTCCCGTGGAGAACGTGGAGTCAACACGACAGTTGTTGGCTATGCGAGTACTTCAGGAATTTATGTTTCACCTATGCTTATATGCGTATGCGAATGAATAATAATCTGAGGGTAAGTGCTTCACCTGCGAGTATGGTTGAAATATCAGAATCATACTACATGACTAGTGATCTCTTTGTAAAAAGGATCCAGCATTTTATTGATTCTGTAAACCCAACAGTAGAAAAAAAAAGTTCTTTTTACTAGATGGGCATACAACGCAGTCCAAGAATCTTGAAGCAATTTTATGTGCTAGAGAGCACGGTGTAATAATACTACAATTGCCTGGACATACGACCCATCGCGTGCAGCCTTTGGATATATCATTATTTAAGCCTTTTAAAGGCTATTACACTCAATCAGTTTGAAAAGTGGCTTCGTTCTAACCTTGGATTAGCTGGCTTGATTTCTGAAGCTTATGGGAAAGGAGCAAGCATTGAAATTGCAGTCAATAGTTTTCGAACTAGTGGAGTATAGCGTATTGATCGCAGGGTCTTTAAAAATCATGCTGAAAATTTAAATGACCATGAAGGCAGTGAAACTCTAAAAGATAGTGAAAATGAAGAATTTAATGTGCCAAACAAGGAACCACATAGGTCTACAACAACAGGAGCTGATGTAGAGTACAAAATAATCTGGCCTGAACTACCTAGTCCTAAAGAGAGTTTAGCTATGACTACTACACCCACTAGATCCACTAAAAAAACTCGTGAAGCAAGTCCAAAATATTTCAATTAATTCAATTTTCCCGATACCGAAGCCTTATTAAAAATCCAAGAAGGGAACACTACAAAAGGCAATAGTTTTCACGAGAAGTCCCTATAAAAATGAATTAGAATTAGCTAAACAGCTACAGTTAGCACAGCTGCGCAGGAACAGATAAAACAAATAAAAATAAAATTGGGAAAGGTCAAACCGAAATCATCCAAGAAACTTGTAAGTGCTCTAAAAATAAAACTAGAAGGTAAAAATAGTCTTAAAGAGAACAAAGAAGCGTCCAGAAAATCTTAGCAAAAAAGAAATGTGAAAATCCTACAGAGTCTGTTCTTCTAAGTGATGCGTCAATTAACCTTACGTTGTTATGAGTTACGAGTCCAACGTGGAATACTTTTTGTTGCTTTGATATTGGAAAAGAAATTTTATCAAACATGATAAATGCTATTCACTCTAAAATTTATTTTACTGTACACTGATCCCTCTATATGGGTTACTACGGGTACAATTAAGGAAACCCATGGAACAATAAAGGCAACTAGTTTTGTAAATTGTACCACTTGCAACCTACCAGGAAAATATACTTTTTTAACAATAAAATCAATGATTTATGATTTAAAGTTACAAAATTATCATGTGAGTGTAAATGTGTATTGCTTATTCAGTACATCGTTCAGTTAAATATGACGTTTATTATTCAAATTAAAATTCGAAATATGTGGTACATATAGCACGACGCGGTAAAAAACAAGTCAGTGCGATGACATCGGCAGAAAGGGGAATCATGGTAACGTTGGCTTAAGCTGGAAACGCAATAGGTAATTATATACCACCCATGTTTATATTTCCACGTAAACGATTCCAAGACCATTTTATTCGGGACGGCCCAACTGGTTCAGTCGGAACAGCTAATGGATCAGGCTGGATGCAAGAGGATGATTTTCATGTTTTTCTTGAGCATTTTAAAAATCATGTTAGACCATCAAAAGAAGAAAGAGCTCTGTTGCTTCTTGATAATCATTCCTCGCATACAGCTCTAAAGAACATTGAATAATTCTGTAGAGAAAATGGCATAATTTTACTAACATTTCCACCACATTTTACGCACAAGCTACAGCCGCATAGACATCCCGTCTATAGCAAAGTTTTCATTTAATGTAGCAGTCACTGCAAAGGATATGAGCGCTGGTTTTGCTGCAACTATAACATGGCCAGTTAACACAGACATATTTGGAGAAGCTGATTTCTTGCAAAGTCAAGTCACTGATCGTCCCAATTCAGAAGTAGAGCAAACCGTTTCAGAAGTTGTGGACAATCCGGCAGAAGGGACTATAACTCCAAATCTTAACACTGGGGCAGTTGACAATGATGAAGCACGAGCCATTACTCCAGGTACGTCTGCAGATCGGATCATGCCATCAATCCACTCATCAGTTGTGACCAATAATGCCAATGAACTTGTTACCTCCACGTCTGCAGCCCATATCACAGTTGTGAACAATAATGCCATTGAACCAATTGCATCTACATCTACAGCCCCTAGTCCACTTGCCACTGTTTCTAATGTCTTTTCGCCAGAATCAGTTAGGCCATTGCCAAAAGCTCCACCAAGAAAAAACAGCCGACCAAACCGACGTAAAATCAAATCTGCTGTCCTGACTGAGACTCCCACGAAGAACTAAATAGCCGGCATAGAGGCTAATAGGAAGACTAAGAACGTTAAGAAGCGTGTATTTAGCGAAGGAGAGAGTAAACCTAAAAAAACCAAGAAGAATCTTAAAAAGTGAGAACAAGTGTCGATGAAGAAACTGAAAATGATTGTTTTTGCTTGGTTTGCCTTGAAGCTTATGCAGACAGCAGATCGAAAGAGAAGTGGGTTCAATGCCTAGACTGTAAAGGCTGGGCACACCTAGATTGTACTGGGACGAACTGCATTTCGTTTACCATAATTGGATTAAATTAAATTATTATTATATTATTAGATTAAATTTTTTAGACTGATTTTATATAATAATAAAGTGATTTCTCTCAAGCGATGCCATATTTCGTTGCTTTAAAAGATATAAGTAGGTAGTTAAGAAAATGTTAAAATATTGTTTTAGTTTGTACTAAAAGACGACTAACACCTATTTTTAATATCTTAACAGATTCAATACAATGCTGTCACAACCCACCCCTGTACCTGTCACAACTTACCTCGGTGGTAGGAAAGTTGTAACAACGGGAGCGGTCTTTGATTTGGTTAATTTACTAAGAAAACATTACAATTTAAAAAAATTTGGTAATTATTTTGAAAACGGAAAGAATAGCACTAAATTATTTCATATCAATGATACCTGTGGAATGTTTCTTGACCGAGATATGGCCAATAAGGTAAAATTTGTCACAACTCTCCTAGGTCTCCCCTACCTATACTAAATATGAATTTAAAAATATGTACGGATGTGCAAAATACTTTTATTGTAATCATAACCTAGCTTCAAAAATACATATGTTTGAAATTATTACATTATTATATGAATTACCGCAGAGTAAGAGTTTATATTACAATTTAATAAAAAATCAAAAGTGATACAATTTAAGATACTTCATAATACATAAAATTACATTATTCTTGCAAATGCATAAATTTTGCGTATTATATACAGTTCGAGACAAAAATATGAAAGTCTGCCAAAATCTAACTTTATTTTTAACCGATTTCTTTATTTTCAACACAATTTTTCTCTCAATGTGTATGCGATACTAAAATAAACAAAAACGGAGCCTTGCAAATTTTCAATACTACGTTTCTAATCCTTTGACACTGAAAAGTTGGACAAGGATTTTTCACAATACGATATAAGGCGGATATCATTTATTGCAACGGTTCTCATTCTTGGGTGAAGATTTAGTTGACCGATTTGTCGATTGCTTGAAAATTACTGCCTAATATTTTTACGGATTTAAATGCTCTACTCTAGTATACCTTTCCCGCGATCTTTTCAGTCATATAGGTATATATTAAGATAGATATCTACATAACTGTTTTCTTGTGGCATGTCTAAGTCAAATACTATGTTTATATGGGAATAAACTACAATTAAATGTAATATCAATTACATTTTACCTAAACAAAATTGTCGTTTCGATTTTCATTCCGGAAATTGTTCTCAAAAAAGATTATTAAATTATTCATGATTCGTAATTATTAAATCATTTTAGTTGAAAAAGGGTCTGTATAACCGCCAAGATTATTGACAAGGTTATGTCATGTTTCAACAAAATTTTGTCCACGTTATAGGCAACAGGCATATTTGGCTGAAAAGATTTGAGAGTGGATGTTTTGCCGCATGAAAATTTAAACTTAAGTGTTCAGTATTGTTAATATATGTTGTAAATGTTTCTGTGTATGTAGAGAGTTCCCGTTTAGTATACGTGTGTGGTGGGTTGCATATATATTGTGTATGATAGAGAATACACATCATTCTCTCACATTACTTGTGATTGAAAAGAGTTTGTTTGTGTATTGATAGCGAGAAGGGTTTTAGTTATAAATCAAGTAATATTTAATTGGCACACTTATTTTACTGTCGAAAAAGCCAATGAAGCACTTACTACCAGTTCAATATATACATAAACATGTGTATGATGCATTGTGTAATTTTAAGACAAAACTTAAGTCAGTTTTGAAAAATAGAAAAATAATAAATAGTAAAATAGAAGTCGCACAATATAAACCTATCCACACCATACGAATAAAGATCTTATTAGGATTTTAAGTTTGAAATTCGAAACATTATATAAAATGCCTGAAGAAAATATTTCTGTTTAAACCCAGCTGTGTTGGAAAATTTGACAGTTAAAGCACAGAATAATAAACAATTAGAATGCCCACTCTCCATGGAAAATTAAGTACGCGCATCTCGTTCGTTCAGACGTTTCGCCATGTTTTAAGGGGAACCAGTGCTGTTCAGTGAAAATTTATGTGATGTGCATAGAAAAATTAACCCGGTTTGATTGACTTACGGCAATCATAGACATACTAAGCAATTATTTTAACAATGTTAAATATTCGCTCCGTGCGTGACCATGGTAGGGGTACATTGAAACGATGCCAGCGTGCGTAGCGGCGAAATATGACAAAATTGGAATATTGGACAAAATATTTTTACGCATAAATTTTATCAAAAATGTGTGCAAATACATGTTGCGTATTTAATTGTGCTAATAAGAGCAAAATAAATGAGTGTAGTTTTTATAGGTTCCCAAAGATTACATATAAATTAGAGAACAGAAAAAGATGAATTCGTGCTATTAATATGAAAAAGTAAATATCATATAATTTCATTTTTATGCAATTGAAATAGGAAAAATTTAAATAATTTACCTTGAATGATATTTCATAAGGCTTCAAACTAACTGCAGATGACTTTAACTTTTATATCATAACTTTTACTATTATTGTTTTTAATTATATGTTCTTTTGCGTGAAAAACTTGATTTGCAAGTACTAGATTTTTTCCTTTCTTTTCCGTTTGGAGTTGAAAAGATATATTATGATGAATTTTGAGAAACCTAGTTTTTAATACTACATTTATTTTGTACATAAACTGAAAAAATATAGTTAAAAAACCAATTATATTAATAATTGTCAATTTCGCATATATTTAACAACGTCAAACATATGTCATATGTTTAACCTGAAAATTGGGACTCCAAAATTGTCAGATGAAGGCGGTAGGTGTCGCGTCAGTCACGCACGGAGCGAATAATAACATAAATATAAGTATCTATAATATAATTAAATATAATATAATTAAACATAAATATAAACAATTACATAATTACAAATCATATGTCGATAAAGACCCATTACACCATTCTGAAGGTCTTAACACCTTTATCAACGTCTGTTTTGCTTTTAGAGCAAAAGCACAGATTAAAGCAGAAATCTGAATTGTGTTTCGAAACTATTTTACGGTTTTATTATCAGATGTCGCTATTGCGTCCATATCGAAGCCATTTTAGTGTTGCTTCTTAAAAGACAGAAAATATTGATCTTTCACGTTGAGAACACCTTTGAATAACTGTTCTGATGAGACCTATTAGGTCGAAATACGTATCAACAGATACAAAGGCGCTGTTTGCGTGAAATCAAATATTTGCTGTCTTTTTCATTTTAGAAGGAATTAATGTTTCTAAAAGACGTACGACAACGACCGGCCAAATAGACTCTACTAGGATGCCGGCCTATGAAAAAACCACGGTTCACTAAAGCCATGAAGGCGGACTAAAATCTCCCAAACAACACCGAAATATGACTGTTATAGACTGGAGTCAAGTAAATATAACTTTTTTTACTTTTACCGAATGGATTTAGTAAACAGCGAATATTATCATTTTTACATGTATGCTTCTAACGAATCATCATTCCAGATTTTGGTGGACAAAAGCATTGGTCTGATGACGTCCAGGGAAGCAGTTTCATCTAAATTGCATTGTGGAGAGGGTTAAACATCGGGTTAGTATCAAGATGTGGTCTGTAAACTCGGCCAAGGGTATGAGACGCTTATAATTTGTGGAAAGTACAATGAGATAGGACCAGTATAAGTGAGTAGTTAAAACTCAGCTATGGCTCCAGCTCAAAGAATGGTTCCCTGGTCAAAAAAATACATTGTTATGCACGATTCCGCACAGCGCCACAAAGTTAGATCATTTATGATCAAAGAAAATATTGCAGTTCTGCCTTGACTGAGACATTCACCTGACATGAACCCCATAGAGAGCATGTGGTAGTTAACCTAACGGGCGATCGTCAAAGATGTTATCACCACGAAGCGACAGTTAATTGAAGCCCTTATTAAAGAATGGCATCCTGACCCAAACTTAAAAAATAATTGATGGATTCGACCGTTACTTGATAAAAATTCATTTTTTGTAACAATAAAACACTGAAAACTTTGTTTTTAAAACTTCTACAAAATTTATTATAAAATCTTATCACTACAGCTGTTTCGGCAGAGTGCCTTTCTCAAGTGATCTATTTTTGGCATGCGTTTACACTTTATAGTCTTTAATGAAATAGGTTGAGGAGGGGAGAACTGTTTGTCTCAAGTTAGTCATTCAAAATGATATCTGTGTTTTTTAATTTGTTAATTTCCATAGATTCTAATAAAGATAGCTTAAGGCCTTTAGAATGAAGAATGATTATGATCTAGAAGTTGAAGTGCGATTGTAGAATCTGTTTTTCTATTATTGAAAGCCCTTTTATGTTCTGCTATTCCTTTATTAAAATTTCTATCAGTTTGATCGATGTAAGTTTTCGAGCAGTCGTCACATTTAAGTTTATGTACACCACTGTGTAAGAATACCAACTTAGGCAAATATATTAAAAACAACAAGAGCCAAAATAAAAAGTACTTTTATAAAAAGCACATTTGTTAATAATTTATCCAGTCCAGTTAAGTCAAAAAAATCGACTGCAGGAAACATGTAGGTTTTTGTGACAGAAGTCCATACTACTTAAAACAACTGGCGTTTTCCTGGCCGGTTCAGTGTCACATACAGGGTACTTTTTTTGCTTATTTCCCTGACCTATAAGGTAATAATTATATTCTCATTATCTCATTAACAAAAAAATTAAGTATTATTGATATTATTTTATCAGTAAATACCTACTACTACCTACAGTTTAGAAACAATATAATTTGTAATTGTCTTCTATTTTTACACTAATAATTGTAAATAAATCTAACTTGTGCTATAAGTTTCTCAGCACAGCGGATCATTTCTTTCAGTCAAAGCTTTCTTCCCTAATCCCAAATAGTCACAGTTCGTAAAATGTACTATACATTAGATAAGCTGGTATATGAGCTAGATATAGCATTAGATAGCCAGACTGGTTTTTGTTGTGGTATATTTATTTAATTCCTGTATCAGGTTATAATGAAAGGTTTTTTCAAGAAAAATCCATCCCTGTATTATATGTCATTCTAATAAGATATTTATAGTTTTCAAGTTCATTTCACAGTTTTGCACATTAAAATAATCGCTTTGTCACTGGCGATCAGTTCCATCACAAAACACAGTCGTTACCAACGAAACGAGGAATTTGAAGCAGATCAACAAACAACAAACTGCGACTGTTGCCGCCAAATTACATTTTTCTAATCCAACCCTGAAATTAATGAATTAAACAAGGATATTCCCGATCGTTAGCCATAAATAAACGTGCCATCCTTATGGACAATATCCAACAAATAGAGTGACGTTTCGAAAATCGCATTACCGTCATATATTGCCCCACACTTGAACTTATTAAAACGTACTAGAAATAGAGACGTTCTAAATTTAGATGACTTCAATATTTTCTAATTACCAGACACTTCCTTACTGTTTCGAATAAAATGCTCTACTAGTTCCTAGTTGTATTTTTTAGTTACACATTTTAGGAGAATATATTTAATTTAATGTAAATATGTAGAATATTTTGAAGAAGTTTTATTTTGGACAATAATTTCTGTAGTAGATTATAAAGGGAAGATAGCAGAATGGAATGCCAACTGAATGAGTTCGCATACTCAAGTAATCAAAATATTTTTCAAATCATTAATAACAATATTGATATTGTTCTGAAGCTATTTTATTGTGGCATTTTAAATTAATTACTATTTAACTGGGAATAAGCCACAATTAAAGGTAAAAATACGTTTATTGACGTTTCAATTTCCACTTCGGAAATCGTTCTCAAAATACAAACAGTAAATTAAATAAAATAAATTTTGTTTTTTGTTACTTAGTGAAAAATTCTTCTAATAATTTAATTTTATCTGACTCATTTATATTGACAATTCAAACATACATTATGCATTTTAAAGTAGACGACTTTAAAATGATATTGCCAATATTGTTGAGTTGCGCTCCTGGGACGACTTTACTTATAAGATAGTTCATTCGATTACATGAAATCAACTTTAACTTGAGAATATCCGTCAGAAAAAATCATAGCATGTAATTCGTCTTTAAAAAGACAAACACATGACATGATGACAGTAAAATTCTCCTGTTAGTGATTCCATAGTAAATTATGAGGGAAAAACCAGGAAAAAAACCTCATAATACTATCCCGACATGGTAAGTATTTGGTCGTGCATTTAGTTTACCTTCAATAAACACCAAACTCTGATTTTATATGTTTCGTTATTTAAAAAAACATAAATGATGTATCCTCTATATGTTACTGACTTACTAATACTGGTATTTTCTTATTAATAACTTCCTCTTTCAATATTGGTAACCAGATCCTACTACATTCTGCCAAGGAATTTGCGACACAATTGGTCTCATTTAGCATAATTAGAGCCGCTTCTTTGATTTTTCTTTTTTTACCATCCGTTTCGTTTAGGACTACATTTGAATTATTCCATTGAACCCTATGTTCATTATCCCATGCGTGTTTACATATTTGAGATCTATCAAATTCTCTATTTTTAATATAAGATTGATGTTCACTTATTCTAACATTTAATGGCCTTGATGTTTCACCTAAATAAAACTGATCGCATTCACAAGGTATTTTATAAATGCAATTCTTTGTCCTTTCTTGTTGATTGTTAGGTTTGGTTTTGGACAAAATAGATCTCAACGTGTTTGTTGTTTTGAATGTTGTTGAAATGTTGAATTTATTTCTTATCCTTTTAAGTTTTTCTGATAATCCTTTTATGTACGGTATTGTTATTTTCCTCGTATTATTCCTTGTGTATGCTGTAGGATCTCGTTCCAAGTTGTTCTGTTCTATTCGATCGATTGTTGAAAATTCCTTATTAATAGACGATAAAGGATAATCAGTTTTTAATAAAACAGATGTTAACAAATGTTTCTCCTCCTCGAACAAGTAATTTTGGCTCTATCGTATAAGGATTTAATTAAAGTTGATTTCATGTAATCGAATGAATTATCTTATAAGTAAAGTCGTCCCAGGAGCGCAACTCAACAATATTGGCAATATCATTTTAAAGTCGTCTACTTTAAAATGCATAATGTATGTCTGAATTGTCAATATAAATGAGTCAGATAAAATGAAATTATTAGAAGAATTTTTCACTAAGTAAAAAAAAACAAAATTTATTTTATTTAATTTACTGTTTGTATTTTTAGAACGATTTCCGAAGTGGAAATTGAAACGTCAATAAACGTATTTTTACCTTTAATTGTGGCTTATTCCCAGTTAAATAATAATTAACAATATTGATATTTTACTAGTTGGAGAGACACACTTTACAAGTAAAAATTAACAAAAAATACCAAAATATATCTATCACACTAACCACTCAGATAGTACAGTACATGGAAGAACAGGAGGAAAATTGTTTAGAAAGACCATTGGAAAAAACGTAGCAAAATCTAAGAGACAGACTGGACAGGAGTATGTATGAAAATTTACGGGAAAAATTTACAGAGTAAAGAATTTTTTGTTGTCTGTAAGTGTTGTGTAGAAAAATGTTTTGCAAAAATAACTTTACAAGGTCAGAAGCGTTTATTTGACTCTTTTTATGATAATGGTTCAAGAGAACAAGAAACTCCTAGCAGGTTGTATGGCATTAGGGGAACCTCCAGAAAGGTATAGAATGATAGAAAATTCCAAAATGAGCAGACGGTATCACTGTAAATACAAGCGTAAAACTTCTGGTTGTGATGTGCCCCTGTGCCGTTCCTTTTTTGTTGACTTAGCGAGACAATGGGTGCTTGATCTACTTAACATCTGTCGCTCTACCTACCAAATTCCAAAACTGTGGGGTAAATCAAAAGTAGTAGCTCTTCTGAAACCTAGAAAAGACCCTGAACTACTGAGTTGCTACCGTCCGATATCTCTGCTAAGCCATTTGTATAAATTGTATGAACGTCTCATTTTGAACCGCATCCAGGAAACATTAGATGCAAAACTAATCCCACAATAAGCAGGCTTCAGACCAGGTAAATCATGCACAGGTCAAGTGCTTAACCTAACAGAATACATAAAGGAGGGATTTGAGCAGAAAGAGATAGTGGGAGTAGCCTTGATAGACCTCACAGCGGCATATGATACGATAAACCACAGAACCTTGCTAACTAAGATCTATAACACTGTGCTTGACTATGACCTGGTAAATATCATAGCGAGCAAAAGTACGTGTTAACGAACATCTGTCAGAAGAAATTGAAATTAGATGTGGAATGAGACAGGGATGCCTATTGTCACCAATTCTTTTTAATACCTACTCCGAAGAGATCCTGAAGAACGCTGTTGGGGTTGAAACAGCTGGAATAAAGGTAAATGGAGTTTCCATTAACAACATTAGATATGCGGAAGACACTATGAAAGACACAAAAATATTGAAGATCTTCAGAGACTGGTGACCAGAATAGCGGTATATGGGAAAAAATAAGGTCTAAAAATTAATGTCAAGAAGACGAAATTTATGAGAATATTGAAAACTCAAATAAATAATGAGAATCTTCTAATAAACGGAACCAACGTCGAACAAGTGGACAAATGTGCATATCTGGGAACAATGATTAACTCCATAAATGATTACATTTAGGAGATCAAAATCAGAATAGAAAAGGCTAGAATAAATTTCAACAAAATGAGAAGAGTGCTATGTACAAGGGATTTAAAATTGGAACTAAGAGTTAGGTTGGCAAGGTGCTATGTTTTTTCGACTTTATTTTATGGAATGGAATCTTGGACCTTAAATGCGACATCAATGAAAAAACTGGAATCATTCGAGCTGTGGGTGTATAAAAGAATTCTGAAAATATCGTGGACAGAACTCGTCACAAACAAAGAGGTTTTGAGAAGGATGAATAAAGAAATATAAATTTTAAATACAATTAAAACAAGAAAATTGGAATATCTATTACATTTACACGTGGAGAGAAATATACCTTGCTCCAACTGCAGTGAAAGATCCAGGGAAAGAGAATCATAGGGAGGCATAGAATCTCACGGCCGCGTTTGAGGATAAAATGAATTAGTTATAAATGATTTATTCTTGTAAGAATGTTAAATGATTTTATATATGAAGAATATACTAACCCGAATAGATTTGAGGACAACCAAAAAGGTTTTGAAGGCACAAGAATTAGATTTACTAATGGGGAACGAAAGAATATGACATAGATTAGAAAGCTATCGGAAATCCTAGAGAAAACTAATGTAAATATTACCTTAATGAGCTCTGAAAGACAGGGGCAGCTCGTGGCTTTAGAGACAAGGTCGGCAAAGTTTTTTATCTTCTAAGATAGGTATACGGTCTAATTCAGACCGTATACCGTATACCGTATATGAAAGACTTCAATCATCATAGAAGATTTTTTTATTTTTTTTTTTTGTTTTTTTTTTTTGTTTTTTTTTGTTTTTTTTTGTTTTTTTTTTGGTTTTTTTTTTTGTTTTTTTCTATAAATTTAGAACCTAAACATGTTTATAAATTAACTCTAGTATACGTTGTTTGAAAGTAACAAAATGTACGTCATTGTAAAATTTATTAGAGTTTTGGAGAGATTTTAAAAGTTTTTTTCTATTGACATTTGAGACCAGCTTGATATTCTCCCTTGTTTCATGGTGTTTCGCCAATACGATTTGACGTAATGAGAGAATTAATGACAATAATTTATTAATTGCGGTAACAGTTTGTTGTAATGAATTTCAGTATAAAAATTATACATTTCAATTTCAATTTCTTCTGACAGATGTTCGTTAACACGTACTTTTGCTCGCTGTTTATAGTATAAATTTGATATGATCCTGAGGTCGTTGTAGTCAATCTTCTTTGATTTCATGATTAATTGTTTATGTCACACTTTATCGAATGCTTTATTATAGTCAATAAAACATGCGTATATATCTTGATTGACGTCAGCATCTTTGTATCAGTATATTAAGTGAAAAAAGAGCTTCACGCGTTCCTAGGCCTTTGCGAAAACCAAATTGTGTATCATTAACGTCTATATCCAGTTTGTGATATATTCGGTTATGAATGACTTTTAGTAGTAACTTTAGCACATAAGACATCAAGCTAATGGTGCAGTAATCGCAGCATTCTCTTGCGTTTTTCTTTTTGGGAAGACAAATAAAAATCGACGTTAACAACTCTTTGGGTAATACGCCTGAACTATAAATTTGGTTCAAGAGTGTCACTAAAACATCAATGTGCTTCTCATCTAGAATATTTAGGATTTCTATAGGAAGCATGTCATGCCAGGGCTTTTCCCACTCTTCATTATTTTTAATGCGTGTAATATTTCTTTTTTTTTGTAATATATGGACCTATTTCTTCTGACGTAAGTTCTATGTGCTCCATCTCTATTTCATCATCGAATATTTCGTCGATATATTCCGGCCATCTTTGTACTTTCTCGTCTGTATGTGTTATAGTAGTCCCTAATCTAATTTAAAAAAAATTATGTTTTAAGTGTTCAAAAAACTATGGATCAACTATATTTGTAATTTTTATGTTTGAAGTATTAGCCATGTTGTAACTGGTTGATTGACACCTAGTCTATGCCAATAAAAAAAAACTATATTTATATTTAATATCAAGATCTAACCCATAACCGCACCTACACCTCCTGTCTCATTAAAGACACTTCAATGAAATTTTGAAACCTCCTACGCGAGAATTACTCCATTTTACGCAATGCAATTTATCACAGTATTTCACAATTTTAAAACGACATTTATAATGCAGCGTCCACACATAAATCAAAAATCTTTAGTCAGTTTCTGGACAAACACTTTCTTTTTTACTTTGCACGTTTTATCTACATGCAAGTCGAAAAATTGGAAATGTATTTTTGAAAAAATAAGTTTTCTTGCCAAAGACTTTAAAAAAGATTTATGGGAGGAAAATTTAGTATCAGTTCCAGTCGATTTCATTGATACTTGCTCAATGTCATGACTTAATAACTTCCAGGCGGAACAAATAGATGGCGCTGCTACTAAAGTCCGTAGAATTTAGAAAGCACCAACTTTTTGAACGTCACTTTGTCCGAATTCGAGCTTAATTAAGTGTATAGTTTGCAAGTTACAGTGGGCTAAGTGACCGTCCTTATGTAATTTTCAAAACAATGGAAGAAATGATATTTCATACAGTATATTGAAAACGAGTTTTTCCTTCGCTGGAAGCCTTCTGTTCAACACCAGTCATCTTCGTCTTAGTATATCATGTCCTCTTAGAACGTTTTGGTTGCCATCATAGCTATTTTTATATTATTGACTGCTACGCTAAATAACATGCTTGCATCTTAAATTCTTTCTTCGCCCTGGACCGCGTTTGCCTGTTACTAAATGCATAATATTTTAAAGCAGCCTATATTTAGGGCCTCTTATAGGATATTTATTTTTGATACTTTTACCAAGTACTTCAACCCATGAAGTCTTTCTTCGTCCTGGAGTGCGTTTGCCTGCTATTTTCCCTTGCATAATATTTTGTATGAATCTATATTTGGGACCTCTCATTACATGTCAGAAGTACACTAGTTTTCTCTCCTTGATGCTTTTTATAATCTCAGTAATCTTGCTGTGACGTTCTACTATGTGGGGTTTCGAATCTCCATCCAAGAAACTTTTAAAATTTTTCTATAGCTTCATATTTCGAAAGTGTCAAGGCTTCTTCTTCTTCTACTTTTTATGTAGATATGACTCTGCCTGTTTTTTAATGTGCCTCCAGTAAGTTGTCGTTCCATCGTTTTCTTATTCTTCCTACTGATCGTCTTCCTCTTGGAGAACCGTCTCTTGACGTCTTTACTACTCTATTTGTTGTCATTCGGCTTATATGATCGTCCAATTCTACTCTTCTATTTCTTACCCATTTTTTGATGTTCCCACCTTGCATCTATGTCGTGTACCTGTACTTCTAGCTCTGTTCCATAGTATTTTACCATAGTGTTTTTTGTCCTCTCTGTGTAAGGTCGTGTTTCTGCCGCGTACGTCATTGTTAGTCTGGTGACTGTTTTATAAATTCTGCCTTTTATTTATTTCCCGATATTTTTATTTCTCCATATTATTTTATTCGGGGAACTTGCGGCTCTGTTTGCTCTATTATATAGATATTTATACTCTATCACTTGTTATATTATCTGACCTTCCAGCTTGACCATGCAGTTTGTCTTTTGAAAGGCGTTTTAGATTACTTTTATTCATAGTCCAAGACTCGACACCATAAGGATGACCGAGGAATACGTAGCAGGGAAATATACTGATCTGCAATGACAATTTTAGCTCTCTGCTACATAATGCCTTGAAAATCTTTCTGAAAGCTGCTTTGGCTTGTTCCACTCTGAATCTAATTTGACCATGACTTTCTGCGTTACAATTTAACTAATATCTAAGCTAAACAATTTAATCAACTTCCTGAAATTTTGTACTGTATTCTGTGTTCTGTACTTTTGAGCAGCGGTCATGCTTCAGATTTCTGTTAGCCACTAAAACGCGCCGTTTCGGGGATGAGATCTTCTTCATTGGTTTTTTTATACAAGGAATACTAGAGAGTTCATATTCACTTCGAATGAATGTCCTCCCAATTAACACCAAGTTAACAATCACTGATGTTGTGGTTTGTTGAACAACTTTATATAGTGTGTCACATTAGACGTGAGGCTCCACTTTACGTGAGTTCTTCCGATAACGTGGCATAGGGTTTTATCAGTTTTCAGTACGACGTTGAACATAGTAGTTGTACGTGATTGATGGATAAAACAGAACTATCTTCAGATAGTTCTGCTTAAAGCTTACAGCTCTAATGAGTTTTTCACGCCATGATTGATTGTCAGAAAGATCACCCGACAGCATCAGATTACAACAGTTGGCTTATTTTTATACATTTCCTTATCAGTCGGTTAGTTGATCCTAAAGTTTGTGTTATTATCTTGGGGTTTTCCAGACCGTACATGGTTTTGCTTTGATATAGTCAACTTCTGGTCTAACTTGAGGATTACCTAAACTATCATAGTAAGGAAGTTCAACAGATTGGAGGGACTTAGCTACACAATCATGGATTGGATTGAACTTATTGCCCATGTATAAGTATAGTTTATTCATTTACTCGGTAACTGGAATGTCGATTTCCTCTAGCTGAAACACCAGCTTAGTGTGCTCCTTTTTGTTATCATTTTTTCTACATCAATACACATTTTTTAGTGAGTTAAGAATCATACCTCTCCCTCAAAAAAGACGGCAGTCATGTCTTTAGAGTCTTCATATCTTTTATTCGATCAGTCATCAATACTATATTATCGGCGAATTCCAGAGCAGAGATCTTGACTTCTGGTTGCAAGGTGACTTTTCTGTTGTAGTAATATTGTAGCATTTGCATTTTCCTTGGTACTTATATATTGGAATCCTCTTGTATATGTATTAAATTAAAATCTCCTCGTACATTTTTAAAACATTGAAAAATAATTTTCAGTGTATTTCAGTTTCCTATAGTAAAAGTTAAAATACGCGAAATATATTTCGATCCCATTTACGTCGCTAGAGTTAATGTAAACCATTTTAAAGTTTGTTTATACTTCAAATATGCGTATTTTCCTCGATATATCTTTGATCGAAACCGCTTAATATTCTGCGTTTCAAATAAACATTCTTTTGGATCGCTGAGAAGATTTTGACGGCAAGATAATTGCTCATTCTCGATAAGGTCGCTTCCAGAGGCAGTTTATTTCAGGGTGGGTCTAAATTTTTTTTCAAATTTGTAATGTCCTTTTGTTCTTCGTCTTATGTTATGAAAAATAAGTTTAGTGGCAGTTAATTATTTATATAATAGTTACAGTTAAAGTGAGGATTTGAAAAATACCCACATTGTTCCAGTCTTTTTCAGAAGCAGAGCTCCAAAGTTTGTGTTCCAGTGGCCCAATTTAAAATCTCAATTTTATCTTGTCCTATCACAGTGGAGATGAATTTATTCGAGTGGTACAGAGTTTGAGTTCCAGTGAAATCTAGTTTCTACCCCCAGAATTTTTGTATAAAACCCCATTGCAATCAAGGTAACTTTTTTTGTGTTGAAATTAAAATTAGACATTTATTAATATTAATAATTGCTTTCATTAAAATTTAAGAATTTGTAATAATTAAAAATATATGTATTAGGGCGTGGCCATAGCTGTCATTTTAATTATTCTGTTTTAAATTTAATGTTGACATATGACAGCTTGTTTTATTATTTACGATATTAATTTGTTTTGTTTTTTTACAGAAGGTTAACCTGTCTATGAATAGTTTCATTTTAAAGATATTTCTTTATTTATAACAATTTTTCTGTAGGTTTTGTAGCAATTCCCACTTGCAAACAGATAGGACAAAGTAAGTGTTTTTTTGTTATTTTGGTATTTATCTCTGTAACTATTTATAGAGTAATTTGTGCCATTTATTTTTGTAACTGTTTGTGGTGAGACAACAGTAAATGTTTGATTTATTTTTCTAAAACATTTTGTTTATTTCTATTAACTAACTCTCTTACCCCTTTTTGAGTTTTATTTTTTCTTCTTTGGGTGCCGTGTCCGTATTCAGACGTTGGCCGTCATCATGTTTACAATTTCCTGAAACCTTTCTCTGTCGGCTGCTGCGCGAAATAATTCTTCTACTGTGAAACCACACCATTGTCTAATATTACGCAGCCATGAAAGTTTCTTTCGACCAATCCATCTCTTTCCTTCCACTTTTCCTTGTATTATAAGGCGAAGTAAATGGTATTTAGGTCCTCTAATTATATGGCCGAAGTATTCTGTTTTTCTCCTCTTTATGGTGTTTATGAGCAGACGTTCTGAATTGATCATTTGAAGAACATCTTCATTGGAAGTGTGCGAAACCCACGATATCTTTAGGATTCGTCTATAGCACCACAATTCGAATGCTTCTAACTTGTTTAGCATTGTGGTTTTTAACGTCCATGTCTCACAACCATACAATAGGATCGACCACACATAACATTTCAGGACCTTCTTACGAATATTCATTGACAGGTTTCTGTTGCATAAAATTGGTTTCCAGGTCATAAAAGCCTTACGTGATATTTCGATCCTGGATATTATCTCTTCATCAGAGTCACAATTTACATGTAACCAGCTGCCAAGGTATTTTAAATGATTTACCCTTTCTATCTCTTCTCCATTAAGAGAAAGCAGACCTTGATCTATATGGATCTTTCCAACTGCCATCCACTTTGTCTTTGAAATGTTGATTTTTAGGCCTCTCCGATAACTTGCTTCACTGACTAGATTTAGTAATGTTTGGAGATCTTGTAAACTTTCTGCAAGAATGGCTGTATCGTCAGCGTATCTAATATTGTTGATTACTTCTCCACCTAGTCTTACTCCCTCTTGTCTGTCATCCAAAGCCTCCCTAAAGCTTTCTTCAGAGTACAGATTAAAAAGAGTGGTTGACAAAACACAACCCTGCCGTACTCCACGTTTGATGGGTATTTTTTCAGTGGGACTGTCTCCAATTTGGATAGAGGCTACTTGATTGTAATATAAGTATTTCAGCAGTCTTATATCATAGTGGTCAAGAAGTGCTGCCGGTAGGCAGTCGAAAAGTGTATTGTCTTGGACTCTGTCGAACGCCTTCTCGAAGTCGATGAAACAAACATAAACATTCTTTCGGAATTCACAACTTTTTTGTAATAGAACGCGCATACAGAATAGTTCCTCTCTAGTTCCTTCTCTTCTCTTTGAGTTTTATTTAAAAAGATATATTTTTCATTTCTAATAATTATTTCAATAGTTACAACTAGTTGTTGTAATCGTTATAATTTGGCCCCTCGAAGCGGCGTCCATTTTAAATTGCTAGAGGTCCTTCCTGTGTTTTGTTTACTTATTTGTCCACGAGATTTATGTAAGTACCCTTTGTTTCATTTTTTGTAGTTGCCCCAATTCAACCACCTTGCCCTTTAACTTATCTACGACCCAGCTACTCCAAATAAACTCCAAATAAACACCTCAATAGTTTCTGTGCCCAACTTTCAACCCTAATAGTAATACCCTATGTGGTAGGCAAAATATTTATAATAATAATATTTCTATATACATATAAATTTTATTTAAAATGTGTTATTTGGTTCGTTATAGAAGGAAGTTATTGAGTGAAGGATGTCGTAAATTATGTCTAAAAAAATCACAACTCCTAATCATCATCCACTTTTTGTTTCGAACAAAAACTTTTGGTGTGTTTACATTCTCACCACAACTTTTATTTTCAAAGCGGAAACGTTCAAATAAAAGTGGTTTTCTTAAATATTGTAGAATATTTCTAACTGAACTTTATAAAAAAAAATGAAAAACTTGATAAATACCCATCGACAAATGCACAACTGATGAGCATATTTTAAGCGTCACCCGAACTTCATATTTTACATCGTGTTACCGAAATGTTTGTTTTATTTAGGCTCATTTATATATTTTTAAAAATAATATTTATAAATGTGACTGCTACTGCTGTTTTATACGAGGTAAATCGGAATTGGACGGAAATGCTCGGTAACAGGAAAATTGTTTTAAATACGAAAAACAAGTCTTTGTATGTCAAGACTGTTTTGCTTATAAAGTGCATATGGAACTATTAACCTGCCTTTTTCTAGTATTTCCTTTAATTTCTGTTATACATTTTGTCTTCACTGCGTGATTAAACCAAGAGGTTTTTTTTCTAGATATGTTAATGTTCGTAAATACCTATTTGTCTTTCTCATCGTTGATTTTGAGTTGTTTTTGCCATCTTTCTTTAATTTTATAGATTTATGAAATGGGCACTAGAGGACTATTTGCCATCAATAGTGATGTCGTGATGTAAACGTTGACCTACACTTGTGCTTTCTTGACTACGAAAAAACTTTCGATATAGTAAGACATGAAACACTAATATCAATACTTATGAACAAGCACATTGACAGTAAAATCCAAAAAGATAATCCAAACATTATACTGGACTCAAAGCGCCATAGTTCAAATTGATAGGCAACAGTCAGAAAAAATGAGGATTTGTAGAGTTAGACAGGGTTGCGTTTTAACGCCACTTTTGTTTAACTTATATTCTGAAGATATTTTCAAACAAAAAATCAATAATATCAAAGCGGAAGTTACCGTTAACAAAAAACATTAATTAACAATTTACGATATTATAGTTTATTCGTCTTCCGGGTTTGGACCGTGTCATTTGTGAGTGACCCAAAAGTGGGTTCATCTCGACGTTTCGCTACAATTATATGTAGCTTCTTCAGGAGAACAAAGAAAAGGAAAAAAGAAAACAAAAGAACAGGAAGATGGGTAGTTAGCAACGGTAACTCAGTTACTCAACGCAACCAGAGGCGAATACTAACTACCAAGATGGGCATTTGGTCACAGTAACTCAACTACTCAACGCAGCCAGAGGTGAAAACCAAATGCCAGGACAGGGATTCACGTCCAACAGCTCAGAACACTAACGCGTCGAGAGGCGGGGAGTGAATCCGACGATTACTCCGCTACCGCTCTATTTATAGTCGCGGTGCCTGTCGTGTCGGGACGTATCGGCACACTTCGTGGCGCGAACGTCAAGAAGCGCGCGCTGGCCAATCATGTGGCTGCATAGTGGTGGCGGGACCGGACGGTGGCTCTAGACTGAGATTCCAGATGGGAGACAAGTAGTATCCTTCCTCTCGATTGATATTATGGGGATTTTTTCGGATCTCTAGAGATTCGCGGATTTTCCTGGAATAAAAGAAGGGGCTCTTAGAAATAATATGGGTTTTTTCGAACAATATGGAATGACCGGTTTCTTGGCAGTGTTCGGCAACTGCAGAATGGGAGAAAAGACCTGATCGAATGCATCTTTGATGCTCTTGAATCCGAGTTTTGACGGAACGACCAGTTTCGCCAATATACACATGTCCACATGAACAAGGAATAGAATAGACACCACAGGAAGATAGGGGCGGTAATGAGTCCTTAGGAGAGGGTAGATATTGAGAGATTTTCTTGGGTGGTCGAAAAGTAGTCCTGATACCTTCTTTGCGAAGAATTTTGCCAATCCTATCAGTGACATTTCGAATATACGGAAGAAAAGCCACAGGAGTATTACCCGAAGATTCTGAATTTGTTGTCCTAGGGTGTAAAGGGGGATTTAGATGTCGGTGTGTAATATTTTGAATTGTGGACTTGGAGTAACCATTGGCGACAAGGGTTTTTTGCAGATGGCCAAGTTCTTCTCTAAGGTTGTCGGGTTCAGAAATCGAAATGGCCCGATGGATGAGAGAGTTGATCACAGAATTCTTTTGGGCAGGATGGTGGTGTGATGAAGCATGTAGGTAACGATTCGTGTGAGTCTTTTTCCTATAAACAGAGTGGCTCAATCGGCCATTGGGCTTGGAGGTGACTAACACATCGAGAAAGGGAAGGGACCGATTATTTTCTACTTCCATTGTGAATTTTATACTCGGATGTTGTGAGTTAAGATGATCTAGGAAGGAAGAAAGGGTATGTTGACCATGGGGCCAGATGATAAATGTATCATCAACGTAGCGGAACCAGACTTTTGGTTTTAAGGGGTAAGATTCTAGGGCTAAAGACTCAAAGGCTTCCATGAAAATGTCAGCAATGACAGGGGAAAGGGGAGAACCCATTGGTGTTCCAGATATTTGTTTGTAGAAATTGCCTCTAAAAGAAAAATATGTTGAAAGGAGGCATTTTTCGGCAAGATCTGCCAAAACCAAAGACTTGTTATCATTGGTCAAGTGATCTCGCAGAACAACTAGAGAGTCATGTATGGGGATATTGGTAAATAGGGATGATACATCGAAACTGACGAGAATATCTTGGGGATCGACTGTGAGAGAGGAGATTAAGGTGATGAAATGTGTGGAATTTCGGACATAAGAAGAGGTACGACCAGTATAGGTCTTAAACTGATTGGACAAGTACTTAGCGAGTTTGTAGGTAGGAGAGTTAATCGTAGTCACAATGGGACGAAGAGGTACGTTATCTTTATGGATTTTCGGAAGACCATAAATTCTGGGGCAGATGGAGTTTTTTGGAACTATGGACTTCTTAACATCATCAGAAAGATCGGATTGTTTGATGGCATGGGAAATTTCGCGTTCGACTCTTAATTTTCAATCCCAAAAACTTTTTAAGCTGCATCTTGAACTCTCCAGTATTCTTAGTGTCGATGATTGGTCACTTTTAGACCGCATTTCCTATCATCAAGCCGATAAAATCCTTCTTCTAAGCAACGAAACTCACAAAAAGAAATTCCAATCCCTTGTATCTAAGAAAAAATCACATTCCACCACTTCTACTTCTCATTCACCTCTCATTAACACCGTCGTTAATCTTTCTTCTCACCAATTAACAAGTGCAGAAAACAGTCTTCTATCTAAAGGTCTTAATTTTGCTATCACTCCTTCCAGAATTCCTACCGAAGAAATAGTTTCAAATGTGGAAGCGGCACTCCGCACAATTCCCAAAACTCCAGCCGACCGTATCCGCTTTGACGTCGCTAAATGTCTTGATACAGCCAAAATCCCTACTTCCAATATATCTCGTGAGGAATTCATAGCTCTCAAAAATCTCCGTTCTCTTTCTGAGATAATAATCCTTCCTGCAGACAAAGGTAATGCCACAGTCATCCTGGATACTCCTTCCTACATAGAGAAAGTAAACGACTTACTTAGGGATACATCCTGTTATAATACAATTTCTCGAGACCCCACTCCTAGAGTCGAACGCGAAATTTCCCATGCCATCAAACAATCCGATCTTTCCGATGATGTTAAGAAGTCCATAGTTCCAAAAAACTCCATCTGCCCCAGAATTTATGGTCTTCCGAAAATCCATAAAGATAACGTACCTCTTCGTCCCATTGTGACTACGATTAACTCTCCTACCTACAAACTCGCTAAGTACTTGTCCAATCAGTTTAAGACCTATACTGGTCGTACCTCTTCTTATGTCCGAAATTCCACACATTTCATCACCTTAATCTCCTCTCTCACAGTCGATCCCCAAGATATTCTCGTCAGTTTCGATGTATCATCCCTATTTACCAATATCCCCATACATGACTCTCTAGTTGTTCTGCGAGATCACTTGACCAATGATAACAAGTCTTTGGTTTTGGCAGATCTTGCCGAAAAATGCCTCCTTTCAACATATTTTTCTTTTAGAGGCAATTTCTACAAACAAATATCTGGAACACCAATGGGTTCTCCCCTTTCCCCTGTCATTGCTGACATTTTCATGGAAGCCTTTGAGTCTTTAGCCCTAGAATCTTACCCCTTAAAACCAAAAGTCTGGTTCCGCTACGTTGATGATACATTTATCATCTGGCCCCATGGTCAACATACCCTTTCTTCCTTCCTAGATCATCTTAACTCACAACATCCGAGTATAAAATTCACAATGGAAGTAGAAAATAATCGGTCCCTTCCCTTTCTCGATGTGTTAGTCACCTCCAAGCCCAATGGCCGATTGGGTCACTCTGTTTATAGAAAAAAGACTCACACGAATCGTTACCTACATGCTTCATCACACCACCATCCTGCCCAAAAGAATTCTGTGATCAACTCTCTCATCCATCGGGCCATTTCGATTTCTGAACCCGACAACCTTAGAGAAGAACTTGGCCATCTGCAAAAAACCCTTGTCGCCAATGGTTACTCCAAGTCCACAATTCAAAATATTACACACCGACATCTAAATCCCCCTTTACACCCTAGGACAACAAATTCAGAATCTTCGGGTAATACTCCTGTGGCTTTTCTTCCGTATATTCGAAATGTCACTGATAGGATTGGCAAAATTCTTCGCAAAGAAGGTATCAGGACTACTTTTCGACCACCCAAGAAAATCTCTCAATATCTACCCTCTCCTAAGGACTCATTACCGCCCCTATCTTCCTGTGGTGTCTATTCTATTCCTTGTTCATGTGGACATGTGTATATTGGCGAAACTGGTCGTTCCGTCAAAACTCGGATTCAAGAGCATCAAAGATGCATTCGATCAGGTCTTTTCTCCCATTCTGCAGTTGCCGAACACTGCCAAGAAACCGGTCATTCCATATTGTTCGAAAAAACCCATATTATTTCTAAGAGCCCCTTCTTTTATTCCAGGAAAATCCGCGAATCTCTAGAGATCCGAAAAAATCCCCATAATATCAATCGAGAGGAAGGATACTACTTGTCTCCCATCTGGAATCTCAGTCTAGAGCCACCGTCCGGTCCCGCCACCACTATGCAGCCACATGATTGGCCAGCGCGCGCTTCTTGACGTTCGCGCCACGAAGTGTGCCGATACGTCCCGACACGACAGGCACCGCGACTATAAATAGAGCGGTAGCGGAGTAATCGTCGGATTCACTCCCCGCCTCTCGACGCGTTAGTGTTCTGAGCTGTTGGACGTGAATCCCTGTCCTGGCATTTGGTTTTCACCTCTGGCTGCGTTGAGTAGTTGAGTTACTGTGACCAAATGCCCATCTTGGTAGTTAGTATTCGCCTCTGGTTGCGTTGAGTAACTGAGTTACCGTTGCTAACTACCCATCTTCCTGTTCTTTTGTTTTCTTTTTTCCTTTTCTTTGTTCTCCTGAAGAAGCTACATATAATTGTAGCGAAACGTCGAGATGAACCCACTTTTGGGTCACTCACAAATGACACGGTCCAAACCCGGAAGACGAATAAACTATAATTCTGACTCTGGCCGTGGAAGCCTACGATTTCAATTTACGATATGCTGATGGCACTGTGATCATTCCAACGAGCATAGAAGACCTTCAACATCTAATCGAAAGCTTAAGTATGAATAATCCTGGAATAGGAATTACTATAAACGCTAAAAAATGCAGAACTCTTGGTTAAAGAATATATGTGATTGGTATCAATGCAGATCGATTGGTTTATTTAGAGCAGCAAGTTCAAAAATAAAAATAGGCATTATGATTGCCAACCTCCGTGGAGAGACGGCACTTTAGGAGGGAGATGATATTCTGTTTCCGGCAATCTTTTCCGGTCAATTAATCACGAAAATTGATCCCGGATGGTTATCCACGATTGTTATCAACTGTATCAGCATCGATCACTGAATGATGACGATAAAACTATCACAACAAACCCAAAAAGAAACCCACCGATTTTTTTTAAATCGTTGGCTGTGCCTAGCTTACCACCGTACAATTTACAGCTAAAGGTAAGCTCGGTCCTCATCATTCTTAAAAATCTAAACTAACTAAAACTATGCCATTCGATTTTAAACGAAGTAAATATCTGACTCATCTTGTATTTGTCATAGCGATAAATATATCACAAGGTCAATCATAATAAGTTTGTGGACTGAATATAGAAAACAGTTGTTTTCTTAGGGGGTTTAATGTGATAATGATGCGCAAAATATGACGCTGTATCCTGTTAGCGTCACTAGCTGTCCTACTCAATTCCGACTCTCACCTCCACGAGGTAAATCCCGGTAACCTGAGCAACTCTGTTGAAGATTGTGGTAACCAACCCCAGTGGGAAGTAGAGTCAGGACAAACGAGAGCGCAAGAAATGGTCCTTTGAAGATTAGAGGTTTGGACAAAAGGTTAACGTCTTATTCCCTTAAAAAAACTTATTGTTATGAAATCACAAAGAAGGAAAGCCCGACTGTTTAATTCACGACGACCTGGCAAACGATTTACGGATCTGCACATGGACCGTACTAACCGATGTAATAGCGATCCAAGAAACGAGATAGGCTGGTTCAAGAATTATCGAGAGAAAAGGCTACAGTATATACTATAGCGAACATAGCACCCGACACGAGTTTGGCAGTGGTTTTCTAGTCAGTAAAATAGCAAAGCAATTAGTCCTTAACTTTAAACCCATAAACAATAGAATATGTTGTCTACGTCTTAAAGGAAAATTTTTTAACTATAGCTTACATGCACCGCTTACATACACGTGGAACATACACAGCTTAGTGTACATGCACCCAGTGGTGTCATAGTGCCGGAACGTCGTTCCGACACTGGTTAAGAAAAAAAAATAAATAAAGAATTTAGGTTTTGTAAATAAAACACGGATTATAGAAAACGCTCTCTATATTTCGATACAGTACGTGTTAGGATGTCTCAAAAGAAAAATACTAAGGCGAATCTATGGAGCAGTAAATGAAAATGGTGTCTGGAGAAGACGATACAACTTTGAACTCCATCGTAAAACACATTAAGATAGGACGTCTGAGGTGGGTAGGCCGTGTAATGCGGATGGAGCAAACCGATCCAGCTAGAAAAACGCTCCTTAATAAACCTATTGGTCAAAGAAGAAGAGGAAGACCCAGATCAAGATTCCTAGATAACATAGATCAAGATATGAGAAATATGGAAATACGACGACTGGAAAAAAACTCTTGGGATGCTAGGACCTACACAGGGTTGTAAAGCCAAAATGATTATAACAACTGCTTTCGAGATTATGTCGAGGCCAATTCACCTTCAAGTGTACCAAAAGATCTCATCCCGTTGTTGAACTGCAATAAACTGATTCCATGTAGTTCCTCAGAACGTGAACGAGGTTTTAGTCTCATGAACCATATTTACGAACTAGACTCTTAACCAGACATGTTTCAAGCCTTATGTTTATAAAAAACATGGACCAAGTATAAACGAGTGGAATGTGGAACCCTTTGTGAACACCTGGTTGAGGAGACACCGCACAGCAGACGACACTAGGACACGCACGGCAAAACCTCCTCCGGAAGAAGAAAATCCATTTATTCAGTTTTTGTAAATTGATTAACTTTTTAAATTCAATTTCTTAAAGTTAAAGAAAATTAATATGTTCAGATATTGTAATTTTGATTGAATGTGAAACACTTTCCTTTGTATTTTAAACACCACATTTCGTTCCTATGTTGTATTGTCACGTAAATAATAAAACTGATCTATTATAATTGTGTGTTTTAATTTTACAATAAATGGTTACGTTTGTGTCTCCAAAACATTTAAATTAGGCTATGTTGTCTTCTTTTCTTACAATTAAAATAAAATAAAAAAGGAACAATTCCAGAATTTAAATATTTTTTAATTAAGTAAATGCATATACATTTTAAAATTTGCAGACGTAACTTGTATTAAAAAAACATAGAGTAACATTTTACTTGTATAAAAGTTAAAAAAAGTGCGTTCCGGCACTGCTAATTTTGCCATGACACCACTGCATGCATCCACGGAAAAAAAGGAAAACGACGAAAAAGATTCAAGGATACCTTAGATAAACCCTTTTGGAAGCACAAAAATATGAAAGTAGAAGGAACAAGATTTCCTCATAAAATAATACACATGGGAACATAGAAATCACCTGAAAACGAAACCGTTAACCAGATAGATCACATTCTTCAGACCTCAAGCAAAAAAATTAAACGACGAATAAACCTTACAAATAGGGCATACCATGGACTCCAAAGACAATAACGCTTAAGAAATATCCAAAGGAAAACTAAAATTGTTTTATACAAAACATTGCTGAGGCTGGTCCTCACATACGAGACGAAAACATGGACTGTAACGCAAAAGGATGAAAGACTTTTGGGAATATTTGAGCGTAAGATACTGCACAAAATATTTGGATCTATAAAGGATCAATGTCAGTGGCGCAATATGTTGTATTTCGCATTATACCCAGTATTTAATGAACCTGATGTCGTAATGTTCATTAAAACACAGCCACTTAGATGGGCCGAACACATAATACGAATGTCTGACAACATGCTTGTTAAACAGCTAACGACAGGAACAACTATAGGAAGAAGAAGCAAAGGCCGACCGCGTATTAGGCGGTTAGATGGAGTTGAGACCGACGTAGGGATACTAGGTATCAGAAGATGGCAAGAAACCGAACAGAATGTCGACTAATCTTAGAGTAGGCCAGGATCCACAGAGGATTGTCGAGCCAAAGATGATGGTGATGAAGTTTTTCTCATAGTCGGTAATACGTAACGTGTTCACTTTAAGGCTTTGCTCATTCTCGCGCCTGGCAACAAAACGAAAAATAGAATATATTACAAGGTCCTTGAATGAAAATTTAGATTCTTTTTTAACTTCATTAATTTTATCTTAATATAAAATTATTAGATATAAATCAGATAGAATTTAACAGAACATTTATTAATTCTAAGCAGATACGAAGCTAGCTGAGTTAACTAGTAATTAAATAATTCTAAAATTATTCTGATGAGATTTATACGCAGTTCGTTGTATTCTTGATGATGTTTTAGTACTTTGCGTATTTTTTGCGACCTTTAAGTGGTT
This sequence comes from Diabrotica balteata, assembly GCA_918026665.1. Lineage (NCBI taxonomy): Eukaryota > Metazoa > Arthropoda > Insecta > Coleoptera > Chrysomelidae > Diabrotica > Diabrotica balteata. The sequence goes on along the minus strand of OU898283.1, from coordinate 101,155,924 downwards.
TTTTGGAGTTTTCTGTATAAAAATAAACATTAATTTTGATTTTTGGATTTTTAAATAAAACATAGAAATTATCCAATGTGTTTCTTCATTTCTTTTGCGATAGTTTTTACATTTGCTAGATAAATAGGTAAAACAATTGCTTCATCGTATATTTTCATCGTGAAACCAAAATTACAATATAAATAAAATCTCGGTTGCTTCCTTCTCGTCAAGTCAGAGTGTTGGATTAATCCATTTGGCACTGGACAATATAAATACGATATAAATTATACCGCAGGAGCCATTTTGCTTGTGGCCCAATTAGAACGAGCGTGACAACGGCGTTAAGGTGATCGACGGCCACAATTTATTATAACGTATTCTGAGTAGCTTTTGCGGCTAGTCTGCTTCAAAAAATTATCGTATAGCGCAACTATTGAATTATAGCAAAAACCAAACTAATAGCTGAAATGTATAGTTTTAATTTTTAGTGTTTAGAACACCTAAGTATTCCAATATTCCAATCATTAGGGAGGAATTTCTGTGTCCATATGTCTTTTATGAGCTACTGTAATGCCATTATGGTATCATGGCCACCTTCTTTATATAGTTTAGCTGGGAGATTATCTTGTTAAAATTGCTAAAATTGTTTTTTTTTGTAGAATAAATTGTTTTAATTTATGCCGCTAAGAATTTATTGTGTTATTTTTTTACTAATTGAGATTAAAGAAACCGTTCATTTAATCCAAGATATGAACCTGATTTTAAATCTTGTAACCACATCGTTGAAATATTTCCTTAGACCATCTAAAAAATAAACTTTCTTTCGGCAACGATTTACAGACAAGACTGCCCATAATGCTTACGGGCCTATCACATACATGTGGTTACATGTTATTCTCGGACATATAGTCTATATAATATTTTTTCTCATTTCGATACGTTGTCTTAATGCCCTATAGTCAGATAATTTTTTCCATACCTGTATACCCTGTTTTCCAAAAGCTTCGTTGGTAGGATAATTATGGAGTCATCATTTTTTAAAGCTCTTAAAATTTAGTTGCTCTTTGCTTATGTTTTGTTTCATTTTATTAGACTTTTCCAATTCAATTTTACATAGTACAAATCAGTTTGGCTTTATGCAAGCATTTAAGGCAGTTGATGGAAAAATAGGAATAAATAAACAAACGCTAATATGGTATTCATTATCTTGAGAAGGCATATAATAGAGTTTCACAGGAGATTGTGTGGTGAGCACTCAATAAAGGAGTCCCCGGGGAATATGTAAAGATTGTGAGAGATATGTATGAGGGAGTAACAACTAGTGTTAGGACAGGTGTGGGGGAGATTTCACGTGAACGTAGAACTGCACCAAGGCTCGATGCTTAGTCCTTATTTATTCTCATTAGTTCTGAATCAAATAACAGCGAAACTACAGGTTAATATTCCGTGGTGCTTAGAAGAAAAACTAGAATAGTGGAGACAAGCTTTTGAGGAAAAAGGTTTAAAACACTAGGACAAAATCAGAGTAATTGAAATGTTCATTTAAAGATAGAGTTATACAAATAGAATGATATATTTGGATGGTGAAATAATTATAAAAAGTAATACTTTTAAGTACGTAGAATCGGTGTTACAGAGTAATGGGGAAATAGATATAGATGCATGCAGTAGAATTAGGGTTGAATAAAGAAAGCGAGTGGTGTGTTGTGTGACAGAAAAATTTCAATGAAAATGGAGGGAAAGCTCTATAAAACATGAATGTGTTGCTTGTGTGAGTCCATTTCAAATAGGTAAAGAAATAATAAATAAGACTTACTCACAATCAATTTAATTTAACTATCAGACGACCGGTTTCGCTTTCTACAATATGCAAAGCATCTTCAGGTCTCGATACAAAGTTAAATAAATGCTGAAATGATAAAAACCCATATTAGGGTGTTGTCTAATAAAGATAAACAAATTAGATGTTGTAAATTACAATAATTATGCCAATATTACATGTCTGTGGTTTTATTTCAAAATGAGTAAGTTGAATAAAAAGGTATAAAAAGTTTTAAAAGTTTAAACAGACTAGGTAAGACCCACAAATTGTTATAAAATAGTCTATTGGATTGTAATAAATTAATAAATGAGCAAATAAATAAAAATTACTTACATGCCGGTACTCTATTAATTGATGGATGGTAGAACATGGTTGAAACTACTATGTATTGTTGAATTGAGTTCTCCATTCAACAATACATAGTAGTTTCAACCATGTTCTACCATCCATCAATTAATAGAGTACCGGCATGTAAGTAATGTTTATTTATTTGCTCATTTATTAATTTATTACAATCTAATAGACTATTTTATAACAATTTGTGAGTCTTACCTTGTCTGTTTAAACTTTTAAAACTTTTTATACCTTTTTATTCAACTTACTCATCACACTTGAAATAAAACCACAGACATGTAATATTGGCATAATTATTGTAATTTACAACATCTAGTTTGTTTATCTTTATTAGACACCTAATATGGGTTTTTATCATTTCAGCATTTATTTAACTCTGTATCGAGACCTGAAGATGCTTTGCATATTGTAGAAAGCGAAACCGGTCGTCTGATAGTTAAATTAAATTGATTGTGAGTAAGTCTTATTTATTATTTCTTTACCTATTCTACCAGCTCTGATATACGAAACTGAATGTTGGGTAGTTAAAAAGAAAAAGGAACAACGAATTCATGTAGCGGAAATGAGAATGCTTAGATGGACGAAAGGAATGATCTTAGGGAATCCGACGCCATATAGGGATAAAGGTAAGTAATTATATAATAAACAATCAATAATTTATTATGGGATCGCCCAAGATAATGTGAGATGGAAAGTTAAAGTTGATTTCATGTAATCGAATGAAAATTACCTTTAATCGTTTTTTCGGAAATATTTTTTTGTTTATCGTGACCTTTGTTATATTTTGCTGATTCTCGTTTCTGGAATAATAAAACATTCGTTCATTTGTGAAAATTTAAAATGACTGTAAAGGTGTCTCGACGTGGACTATCAGAACTTGAACTTCTTGAAGAAATACGAAAAATAGAAGATATTTTGGAAGGCGAATCTGAATTTGAATCATAATAAGTCAAAGGATGAAGAATATGTACCACTACAAAATAGTGATTCGAGTGACTCTGATGTTTCAGATTGGTTAGAAATTTTTATTGTTATTTTATTCTATTGTTAGAAAAATTATATTACTATTGTATTGTAAAAGACTCATCAATTTATCTAAACACTGCTTCTACTTTCTCAATAACACGATTCAGCTAATATTATTGTGAATCCAAGTGCATCTAAACCAAGTCACAAGAAAAAAAGAGGTCAACAAGCTAAAGATATTTCGATCGTAGTCAGCGAACAATCGAAAGACGGAACAACATGGAAGTTATTGGTTCTGGTAAGATTATGATTTTTAGTTTCCTCAAATTCATTGAATTTTTACTGTCATTATAAAACGCTGCGCTCAGCATAATATTTGTCGAGAAGAATCAGGTCCTACTTCGTGTGAAAAAAGGAATGTAAACAATAATTGTGTGGTAAGTGTTTTGCATCTTATAATCAACGGGAGCGTGTTGCGTCATATACAAAAATGCATTATTACATAAGCACATCGATGTTAGAAAAATGACACAAGAACTGTAATAAAACTGACTTTAGTTTGAATTAACAATACATGAATATAACCGCTAATAAGTATTGTTCCGCTCGCTGGTCCGCCGGCCTCGATTTCTCGTATTTGAGTGTTGTGGTCACCTTGGGGTGCTTTTAGGGACTCTCTTCTAATCTTCACATATGGCATAATATCTGCATACGCATAGACTGCTGCGTTGCCGCTTTGGAAAAAATGCATGAAATAAACTTAAAATAGATAGTGGCGTGAACACATGCTATTATGTACGCAAGAGGAGTCTACGGTGCCAAAAATTTTCCAACCAACATAGCTTGTGGTCAACAGTATATGGTCCTCAGTTTTTTAGGCAAACTATGCCACGAGACAGATTTAAGAATATTATAAAATATCTTGATTATATCTTGATTATAAAAACAGTAAGTTTTTATTATCAAACCAAATATGGGGTTGATATAGTGGATCAAATAGCGCATCTTGATACTACAAAAGTTGTTTCAAGACGATGGCCTATTCACGTGTTTTATACTATTCTCGACTTGGGAGCAATAAATGCATGGATTATTTATTAAGAAGTAACTGGAAGTAGACTGTCATGGTAATTTTATTCTTCAACTGGGTGAAGTTTTATGGGCTCCATACCTTGCCTCCCGATATATGGTACTAAACTCAACAACACCGGTTCTACCAACAACCGGCACTATTACTACCCAAAAACGAAAAAAATGTTTATAGAAAATATTTTGTAAAGGAAATCATAATTCCAATCAGTGCCACAGCTACAACAAGGCAATGTAGCAAAGACCAAAAGCTGCAAACTGTATGGTGTTCCAAATGTTTAAACAATGAAACAAAAAAATATTTTTCTTTAAACTGGGTTTTTATTGATTTAAGAACTTGGGGCCAAAATAATCCATTCGGGCTTTCTAGGTAGGTATGACATGACTAGAGTTTTAACCTTGTTTAGGCCTGAGCCTCTTTAAAGAATGGGGTACTCCTTTTTTTTGTCGGAGTAGTGGGGGTATGGTAAACGTCAATTACATAATATCCGAGTGTTAAGAAGTAGTGGACTACTAAGGAACAGGGGAAAGCAGAAGGTGGCTTGTATATGTGGGCGACATAGGAGCGCATAGTGGGAATTGCCTAGCATGCCAGTTTAGGCCCTTCGGGAGTTACCAGCCATACAGTAGGAACGGTTCTTTATCAGCGTTTTTGGACGCACAGTCTTTATCTGCGATATTGGATGGGGAATTATTCTAAAATATCAAAATACTCATCAGGAAGTTCATGTCCAGTATTGTGGAGAAGTTTTGCTGGAGGAAACGGAACTTTTCTAATGGGAAGCCTGGTGAGTATTTGCCCTCTGTGATTGCAAGGAGTCTTAAGTGTTCGTTTTGCTCTGTTATTCGAGCCAGCTATGGTTCTTAGGACATACTTCCTGCTGAGGGATAGGATTCTGTCCTTGATTGGTGTGATGTTGGCCAATATGTATATTTGGGCTGATGGATACGACCAGTCTTTCCTCATGCAATATCTGAGTATTCTACGTTATGTAGCCATAATGGCGTTAAGTTGATGGCTCTTCAGAGAGACATAGACGCATGCTTTGTACTCGACGATCGGTCTAACAAAAGTTTTGTAGGTGTGCAATAAAGTTTTAAAAGATGTCCCGCCCATTTTACCGGACAACACTTTCAGGAGGTTAAACCTCTGTCTCATCCTATCTAAGGTTTCCTGAACGTCGGCCTTCCAGTTGAGAGTCCTTGTAAAACGAACTCCCAAGTAGAGAACCGAGTTTCTGAAAATGAGATCTTCTCCTAAAAGTAATATCCGGCCATGGACGTCACGACAATTGGAAGATTTAAAGAGAATTGCTTACGTTTTGGAGGGATTTATAGTCACTCTCCATTTATTGCACCACCTAACAACTCTGTCTAGATAGTCTTGTGATCGTTCGAATACAGACCGTTGTTGTCCACGCTCTCTATGAGAATCTGAAGTGAGGATTGCCGTATCATCAGCGAAGAGTAGGAGGGACTCCGATCCTTGCTGTGGGTGGTGTAACGATAAGAGTTCTTTATCGTTACTGAAAATTTAAAATAACTTAATTCTGCCTGTAAGGTATGCAACCAACTATACATATAATGGGGTTATCAATTGTTTGTCACTTGGTCAAACTGCCTACCTGCCGTTTCCGTTTACCTTGAAGCTGACGGAAGCCAACGATTTTAAAAGTGTAAGAAGGCACTTTATATCCAGCCTTTGAACGGGACAGAGGACTGATTGAATCCAGCGGCCAACGCACGTGGTTTTCAAGTTAGCCGAAAAACCTTTTAAGTTATTCAGAGGTCAATTATTTAAGTTACAGAAGGCGTTTTGTTTTGAATTTAGAAGTTTTGGGATAAGAAGATTTTGTTTTAATTAGTGAAATAGTGTTGCGTTGGGTGAGTTTCATTTTAATTAAAGTAAATGATTTTTTTTAACCATTACTAGTTTCATATTTATATCATTTATCCAATTAATTTTCCTTAATTATATCAGTCAAATCACGTTCAGAATTCTTTCTGTTAGAAATTCTCCTAAGTACACGTTCTCATCAATATCCAAGCAATTCGGTAATGTAAGGAGATCCTTCATTACTCTTTGCCTATAATATATTCGTTAAGATATGTTAAATTTCAATTCTTCTTTGAAATATTCATAGTTAAATCCCAACATTATTTTTATAAAAATAGTTTTCAATTAATTTTCCAAGGTCACAAAAAGTGTACAAACCTTCACTAATTATCATCATTCGGCTAGTTTTTTTTGTCCTAATCGCCTTTTTGTTTATCAACTCAGAATAAAGCTAATGAGAGCTTTCTTTGATTTTATTTTTAGTCGCTGGAGGAAAGAAGGATTATAAAGTCAAATCAGGATTATTTTGAATTTGGGGTAATGGAGTCCATGTAGTTTGGTTGGAGTTTTTTTTTGTTTTTCCCGGTTACTGGAGTAGCAGTTCAGTTAACTACTAGAAGAGTGTACTTCTAGGTTTCAACCTTACAAGTCCCAGTGACGTAAGCATCCGGAAGAAGAACTTTCTCAGTTTGAGATTAGTCAGGTTCCTTTATAATAATTGTTCCTACTATTTTAAAATAATTTCCTTAAATTTTGTTTAAACTTTAATCAGTCAACGAACAAAACTTTAATAATAATCTTAGTCAATTTTCTTAACTCATATTTTCGTATCATTAGTTATATAACGTTCAATTTTGTTTCTCAATATCATTTGTTTATTTTATCATTAAATCTTTTAAATATATTATATATGTATCAGTTATAACAGGGTAGGGGTGGATCATAATACAATTGTTTTTTGTAAGATCATTTGTGCACAAAGGTCCATTTTGTATTTCTACAGCCCTACTTGTAACATCACCAATTCATCTTGTATCTGTTCCTTTCTGGACAGACCAATTTAAATATATCTACAGGTTATCTGATTGGAATCAATTTGGAAACTGTCAAACTGATATATTGTGTTATAGGGAGGGGTTATAGTTGTTTAAATTGTCAAATGTTGGTTGTCATTAATTTTTGCTTTAATTCATAAATAAAACTTCATAAAATAAGTTGATACTTTTCTAGTAGATTATTAAATGTAAATATATTGTATATATAAAAGGGGTCAATAATAGTGTATATTATAAGGGTATTTAAGTTAAATTGTATATTACGAGGTTTACAGGTTTCTATTTTATTGTTATTAAATTGGGTTTTAAGTAAGACTCTGTTTTATTAAACCTTCTTTTTATTTAATAAGGTTATATCTAATTATAGAAACATAGTCAGCAGCAGCAATAAAGTTACACGGTGAAGTGTTTGTTAGATTAAGAGTCCAGTAAACACCTTCCCTGGCGCCCAAATCATTCTTCTTTCCTTTATTCCGGTTTTCAGTACTTACTCTTAGTTCGTTTTGGTTATTCTTATATTTTCTTAGTTAATTTACATCTTTTCTATTCTTTACTGTTTTCACAGGGCATGCAAATAGGCCTAACCCGACCCAGTATTGATTTAAATCTATTTTGCATCTATTTTGCATGACATCAGTAGAAAGAAAAATTATTTGGAGTTGGATCTATTGGAAGATTTGGAGATCACAAAGGAAACGAATGGAAACTCTCATTGTCTTAATACTCAAATTAATTTAAACTGTACTAAATTTAAACCTATTTTTAAAAACTTTATTACAGCTTCACCTCGTAATGGACCCAGCTCGGCTGTCTAGACTTCCTGCACTGAGTCTATACATTAAGAATCTACCAATTTCAAGCTCTGTTCAGCATTACTATTGTATTTAACAATTTACACAACTAGCTTGCTCAGATTCAATTGATCCACAGTTGGAGTTGATTTCACTCTTCATATCTCTACATATACTAATTCCAAAGTTTATATTTCAACACCTGTTGGTCGGTTGGTCTTTAGTAATGCTATTACATATTAGTTTTATATTTCCCCATTGGCTTGAGGTTTAACTGAACTACTTGAACTATACCCATTTACACACTGCTTTCAATTCTGATCTAATTTTAATATTTCAATTTTATAGTCAATTTTCTTCTCATTTTGCAATATTGACAGTGTAAGGTAGACCATTTTATTGTAGTCAACTACCCACTGTCCAATAGATCGTTTGGTCTATTTCTTTCATTCACACTTTATGTACACTTCATTTAGCCTCAAACCTACAACCTTATTATTACAGACGGGTGTGAGTGTGAGATCTGGATTATGCAATCTAGTTTAAATCAAAATATTCTACATGTCATACGTCATCAGCTGATTTTTCAGTAGTAGTTCTAGTTGAACCTTTGGCCAATGACAACTTATACAGAATTTCAATATTTGCTGATCACAGATCCATAACTTTGACTGCCTATCAAAGTTGTCATATGTCATATGTCACCGTATCATTTCCACTTAGATCATTATCCCTCCAGAAACTGACAGAGAATGTAGCGTAGAAGTAATTTTAAACTGTTTGTCCTCGTTTTAGTGTAGTGTTTTGTATAATTTATGTTAGTTTTAATGTTTCCACATCCTACGCTTGCCGGATAGTTCTTATTTTGACGAAGTAAGTCTAAAACGTTAATCTCAAAAACTTTTTTTTTTCATCCATTAACTTCGAGTTTTTATCGAAGTTAACTAATTTACTTCATCTAAAAAACGTTTTCTTGGCTTATTTCAGATGCCCCTGAAGATGCTATTTTAAGCGAAAGTACTTGGGCTTGATTTAATTAACTTGTGCTCGATAATAGCCTTATTTTCAAAGTTCATTTATTCGAGCATTCAACCTCATTTCATTTATAAAAAAATTTGTTACAAATTTGTTACAGTGGGGAATGTCACTTTTGTAAACTGTGTATAATACTGGAGCAGGTATGGGTAGGTATGCTAAGCCAGACTTTCTACTATTAAAATATATAATATATGTCTGAGTTGTCAATATAAAGAAGTGAGATAAAATTCAACTATTAGTATTAAGTATAAAAAAATTGTTTTATTTATTAATGTTTCAAATTTTGAGACCGATTTCCGAGTGCAAATCGAAACGTCAAAATAAAATAATTTTAAAGTAAAATTGTGGCTTATTCATAATAAAAAGAGTAAATTGCATTGAAATGCTACAAGGAAATTGCTTTAGAACAATATTAAGAATATATCATTATAAGTTCGCACAGATTTTTCTACAAAATATTACTCTGGTATAATACAAAAACAAAACAGAAATTTTCTATCTTTTATTCACTATTTTCATATTTTGTACTAGAAAGAAAATATTTGTTTCTAGTTCATCGAAATCGCCAGGATGTTTAAATCAAAAATTCAGAGTAATACATCTGAATATGTCCGCATGATAGATTCCTATTTGCTTCAATGAATTGCTGAGAGTCTTGTTTATGATTCTCGAATTGAAAACAGTTAATTTGGACTCGAGGCAAATTCATTTGGTAACTAGCTATACTAAATTTACGACGATCTATTTTTGTACGAAGACACTCACTCTACAAATAAGATTCATCTTTTTCAAACAATACAATTCCACAAATATTTGTTGGGCCAGTTTTCGTTGTGGGATGGGAATTTTTCTTTAGCAGGGTGGTCGTCTACAATATCTTTGTATTGTATAGAAATTATTTATGCAAATATGTAATGATTTCTTGATTTGATTAAGTTATACTCCGGAGTTGAACATTATTGTTATTACGGCATGTCGAGGAGCTTTATTTTGAAATATAAAAGTATAAATACAAATAAATCAAAGATAATTCTAAAAAAAAATTTCAAAATTTATACCGATAGACAAAACTATTTTCCGGTATTATTTTTACTTGAACTTCTTTTTAGGTAATTTCTCCTTTAAGGAGGTTGGTAATTATCATGTAATATTACATTACTCATCTTCCTATTTCTATATCATCAAAAAATTCTTTTCCTACTCTGACCTTGGCAGTCTGTCGCATACAGATGAGTTATTCTTATATTTTTGTTATCATATTCAAACCCTGTACCGAACTGGAGCACTCACATCTTTACTAGACATAGTGAATACGTAAAAAGTAGATATTTTAGCACTGCAGGAAATGCGGTGGACGAGAACTGGCACACTTGACAATGCCATATATTACAGCGGCAATGAAAGCCAACACATAGATGGGGTGGGATTTATTGTAAACCGAAGAACAAAAGATCTTATTATTGACTTTAAAGCCTACAGTCAAAGAATGTGCTATTTGCGCTTAAAAGGGAAATTCTTTAATTACAGTTTGATCAATGCACATGCCCCAACTGATGACAAACCAGAGGAAATAAAAGAACAGTTCTTCGAAGACCTAGAGCAAGCCTACAGGAGATATCCCAGAAATGACATTAAGATTGTATTAGGTGACATGAATGCAAGAATAGGACGAGAGCGAGTTTTCATGCCCACGATAGGAAAATAGCCTACACAACATCAGTAGCGATAATGTACTACGACTGATAAACTTAGCAGCAGCACTTAATATGACAGTCGCTAGCACCTATTTTGAACACAAGAACATACACAAGGTAACCTGGACCTCTCCTGATGGAAGAACAACGAGTCAGATTGATCACATCTTAATAGATTTAAGGCATGAAACAGACGTAATAAACTGCAGAAGTTATAGAGGCTCAAACATAGACTCAGATCATTGTCTAGTGATCTGAACATTGAGAGCTAGAATTTCAAACACCAGTAAAGAAAATAAAATGGATACAAAAAAATGGAATGTTCAAAAGCTGAGAGATGCGACAATTGCAGAACGGTACTCGAAAAACGTCATTAACAGGCTAAGGAATCAAAATGTAAATGAAGAAAGCCAGACAGATATAGACTCCTACCGGACCAGAATAAAGGAAGATATTGAAGCAGCAGCGAAAGAGGAAATGGGAACAGAAATTTGTGCCCGTAAAAATCATTGGTTTGACGATGAATACAAGAATCCAACAAAAAAAATGAAGCCTACAGAAAGATGCTTACCTAAACAAACTATAAGAACTGTACAAAATTGCCAGACAAAGAAAAGAGAAGAAAAGAGAATACACAAAAGGAAAAAACAAAACCACCTAAATGAGGAACTTAAATATATAGAAAACCTCGACAGAGAGAAAGAATTCAAAACATTCTATAATAACATCAACAGAAAAGAATTCAGTAACCAACCACAAGTCAATGCAGAAGTCAGAATGGCGACCTATTAACAACAAGGAAAGATGTATTGAATAGATGGATGGAATTCTTTAACCAGGCACTTAATATACAGGAAGAGGAAGAAAACTTGGAAGAGGCAAGAGGTGAAGTAAGGGGAACAGATGAGAGGGAAAAGGAACCACCAACGATTCTTGAAGTTAAGGATGCAGTTAAAAAACTAGCCACAAACAAATTACCCGGAATAGATAATCTCCCAGTTGAACTATATAAAGAAGATGGTCACCATAACATAATGGCATTACAGCAACTTATAAAAAAAATATGAACACAGATATCTTTTTCCAATGATTAAAACATTGGAATACTTTGCACTATACCCAAAAAAAGGAAATATCTTCGAATGTTTTAACCACAGAGGAATTACGCCTCTAAATGCAGACAGTAGGAAAATACCAGGCTGGTTTCAAAGGTGGTAAATCGACAATTCATCAGATTGCAACCCTGAAACAAATTTTGAAAAAAACACTGGAATGTGGCATTAATACTCATCACATATTTATAGACTATAAAGCAGCCTACGACTCTGTGAATAGAAGAAAAATGTTCAAAGCAATAAAAGAGCTAGGAACACCCAATTAGTTGGTCAATTTAACAAAACTAACTCTTGAAAAAGTGGAATGTAAAGTATGAATTCAGAATAAACTATATTTATTTAATTTTTGTACATGTATTTTTTTCCTTTTTTTTCCGCATCGGTCCTGTGACGCTATAGTGAGCCAAGAAAGACGCTAATGTGCATCACGAACTTTGTTGGTTCCAGTGTCGCTAAATATATAATTTGCGATAGCGTTGGGGCTATCTTTTCATTGGGTAAGGAACAATACACCATTAATTTCTTGCTGCATATATCAAGTACGTGCACTTGGTATATTTATTTGATATTTGTTTGGAACTTCATCGCATTTGTGCCGCGATCGCGATTGAACATTGTCAATTGGACATTTTGCATTTGTTTCGGTTTATTTACTATATTCTTATATTTGTATTTTGTTAACACCGATTTATTTCATGTGTGATTTGTATTAATAATTGTATTAATTATTTGTATGCACCGCATTATTACTTGTTTTTATACCATTGACATATATATCCATATGTTTATGTTTTTTTTTTGTAATATTATTAATTTTTATTTTATCTTTTATGTATAGTATGTTTGCGGCTGTGGTAGGTTTTGTCTTTTGGTGTGTCTGTTGGTGTGTTTCATAGTAGCTAATAGTTAAGTTTGTAATATATTCTTCTTCTTTTAAGTATGTAACTTTTAAAACGTTACATTTTTGTTCTTATTAATTTCAAAGTACTTTCCATTATTTTCTGCTCATACTATTTGATTTTCGTTGATAATAACTTCTTTTTCCTTTGTTTGTATTCCTATATTTCATTTCAATATTTTCCTATTACAAATAAATTCACCGATTAATTTCTTAAGTCCCCTCGTAGTTATACCTTCGCTTACTTTATCATACAAGAAACAGAAAACCCACCACTAAATAATTTACTTCTATCAATCCGATCCGATTTAATTTCTTTTTAAAATAAACCATCAAACGACAAGGTACTAAAAAATAAGTCCTCGTGGTCAGAAACTTCCAACGGTCTGGCCACGTTCACCTTGGTTATGATATAAGAAAATCTACGTTCACCTTGGTTATGATATAAGAAAATCTACGTTGACCTTGTTTTTGGAATAAGAAAATCCATATTGGTTTTGAGGATCCACATGGTTTTGGCTTAGAGGCATGGTTTTTTGCAAATAGTTTATGGTTCGAGTTGAGAAGAGAGCAACAGGAGGATTTCTCATAGAGTTAAGCTAAGTTCTTTCTTTCTTTGAATTTTGTATATAGATGCTTAATTCCCTGTTGCTAGAACCTCAATTTTTAATTGTTATTATATTTTGATTTATTATTTGATTAACTTATAAAATTAATAAAGATATGTGTTGAAAAATTATTTTATTAATAATTCCCGATTTCTCAAATTAAATTAGTTTATGCCGAACAACACCCCTGAGGAGTTTCAAGGTGCAATGGATGAGCTAGCCGTTACAAGTAATACATTCTTCTTTAATTATAATGGTATATTTGGTTATGTATATTTATGTTTAATTTCATTGCTTTTTTAAATAGAGTTTTATACAGTCCACTGGCTTTGATTTCTTTTCTTTAGTTGAATATACATACCCAATTCGAAAGGGGGAAACCAGCGAGTTCTAGATTGAACAGAATATCTTCTCTCCCCTTCAGGATGACCCCAATTGTTATATTGAGGTCATCGTATGTGCAGAACGCAACACCGTATGTTTTGAAACTAAACTACCAAACGCAAAGTATGTTTCATGACTGAAAAATAGGCCTGAAATTACAATGTTGCCTAGGGTCTGCTGTAGTCTTAGTCTGTCACTGGTTAACATACTTGTCATGCACAGGTACTGCTAACCTTTAACACCAAAAAGTTCCAATATAGAATTGTAAGACCAACAGTTTCTTCGAATGTCAACTCATTATTAAAGAATATGTGTTAACTCATATAGAATAATATACATAGCTAATATTTGCCTATGTTTATGCATATATTATATTTCAGGAAACGTTTTTATAATTAGACGTAAATTGGGTTCATTCCGGGTCTTTATTCTATCGAACAAATAACAAATTGACGCGTTGAATAATTGAAGCAGTTATGTGTTTCTTAGCGAATCCGCGTGATTGACATATGTTATGGTTATCCAGGAAAAACGTTCCGAATCAATGAAATGCACGTTTAATTATAATTTCATTTGTGAACTTAGGAAACAGACATGTACAGGTTACAGAAAATGTTTTTCTTGTATATATTTGCAATATCCGTAATATTTTACACTGTTTGCTTCATGTAAAGTCCGCAGTGATTTTTTCCGATGAGTGATATCGTGAATTTAAGACGTATTATAATCCTAGTAAATCGCCTTAGATATAAAACAAATGATAATAAGCACAAAGCAACGCCAAAACTTGTACTACAATGTACTACAGTGTACGTAATAATACTATTTATTGTTCAACTAAATGTTTACCCTCTTATTTGTTTTAATATATATATATATATATATATATATATATATATATATATATATATTCGGTTTTATAACGTCTTACGACGTTGTCCGACTCCCAAACGCCACTGTATTCTGTCTTGAGTTAGGTCTTCGTCCAGATTTCGAGCGCTAATCGCTTTCCTAACTCCCAGGTTCCAGCTCTGTGGTGGTCTTCCTCGTTTCCTCTTCTCTGGGGGTTGCCACATCATCGTTTTTTTAGGCAATCTTTCGTCCCCATTCGGCTCACATGCCCATACCATATGAGCTGTTTTCTCTCAATATCCTCAACTATATTGCCCTCTATACCCATTTGTTGTTTTATCACTTCATTCCGTATTCTGTCGGCTCTTGATATTCTCATCGATCTTCTGATGGCATCCATTTCCGTGGCTTCGACCTTTTTCTTATATTTCTCGGTTATTCTTCATGTCTCAGCTCCATAAAGTAGGCTAGTTTTAACCATTGTCTCATAGATGTTCCATTTTCTTTTCTTTGATATTTCTTTACTCCATAGAACTCCGCTCAAACATGCTATAGCTCTTCGTGCTTGTACAATTCAATGTTCTATTTCTCGTTCGTCTTTTCCACTACGGTCGAAGATGACGCCCAGGTATTTATATTCGTCACATGGATTTATTTTTTGATTGTCATCGATATCGAGTTGTTCTGCTTCAGCTCTAATTGAGAAGTATTTTGTCTTTTCTAAATTGATATTTAATCCCCATTTCTGGTATTCTTCAATTAGTTTTCTAAGCATGTATTCCATGTCGTCTTTGTCATTTGAGATCACCACCTGATCATCTGCAAACTGTAAAGTATATATGTAATCCTGATCGTTCAATTGTATACCCATTCCTTTGACTTTCCTTTTCCATTGTTTCAGAGCTGCAGAGATATAAATCTTAAATAGAGTCGGAGAGATACAACATCCTTATCTGAGACCCTTAGTAACTGCAAATTTTTCAGCTAAGAGGTTTCCAAATTTTATTTGGGAGTTTGAACCATAATATAGATCTTTATAGTTTATTTAGCGGGACTGTGTCATACGCCTTCTTAAGATCTACAAAAGTCATATGTAACTCTCTATTTGTCACAATTTTCTTTTCTATAATTTGTTTAAGACAGAAGATGTTATCTGTACATGAAGGACCTGCTCTAAATCCTCCTTGTTCTTCGTCTTCAGACGATTGATAATCTTTCTCTATCAAGTCCCGTAGTATTTGACATTTGTTATAATATAGAAGTAAAAAAATATTATACATCTTGAAGTAAATAGTCATCTCTTGAAAAATACGAGAAGATAGCCTTTTTAAATAACATCTAATAAAAATTTTAAAAGTGACAAAAATGAGATGATAAAATTAGAAAGAAACATACTTTTTCAAAAGTGGATTTAGTTTATACAGAAGATGGTTCTAAATGAAATCCAAATAAATTAGACGCAGTTTGAGTTAGACCCTATCCAGTGATTCGTCAGATATCTTCCTCTTTTTATGAAATTTCGTGTAGAAAGAAGAAAGATTTTTCAAACTTTTTTAACCTTACCTGAACTTACCTAATAGGTAAGTTCCTGTAGATATGCAGGGCAGGTACGAATAAGACTTGGCCAAATAAGTACCTGCGGATCAACTGAGGACATGACAGAGGTCAGCAGCTGTGACATTAATGGCTCGTGGCTCAGGAATACAATTCCTGACAGGTGCGGCAATCAAGTTGATTTAACCGGCTGGGATACTACTAACACTCACCAACCCCTCTGGCAGGCGTAATGTTTTAATGCCAATATACCCCTTAACAAATACAGATTTACCACAGGTAAGTAGTATGCGGGAGGGAAAGAAACGAAAGGCAGAATTTACAAAACAGTCATCAGACCAATAATGACATACGCAGCAGAAACAAGACCTGACACAAAAAGGATGTTAGAAACAGCAGAGATGACAGCACTATGGGGCAGAGCTAGAAGTACACATATACGACATAGATGCAATGTGGAGAACATCAAAAACTGGAGTAGAATAGAAGAAGTATATTTTTCGTTCCATTCTACTCTTTTATTTCTTTTCTCAAAAAGAAATAGAAGAGTAGAATGGAACGATCATATAAATCGAATGATAACAAATAGAGTACTAAAGACGACAAGAGACGGTTCCCAAATAGGAAGACGATCAGTAGGAAGACCACGAAAACGATGTAATGACAACTTACTGGAGGCACATTGAAAAACATACAGAGTCATGTCTATATAAAAGGAAGAAGAAGAGTAGTATGCGTCCAAAATCTCACACTGATTTATCAGTCTGTCCCAATGATTCTGGAGAGGACGAAAAACTGCCAAAAACCACATAGCTCCTGAACATTAGTACATACAATGCCAGCAGTTACTATCCGGGGGCAGTCTACTGTCAGAGAATTTCCCTGTGGGGGGAGGGGAGGATTTTGGTTGGGCACCGAAATTTTTTGTGCTACCTCCATTTTGAGTCCTTAAAATTTATGAGTAGCAGTGTCGGAATATCAGATTGACCCTGAAACTACATCAATTGTAGGATTCGGTTTCTTTGTCCATAAAAGCCACGCAAACAAGATAATAAACATCCAAAATATATCATCTAAAGTGGCATATCTTATTCTGAAGATGAACAGTAGATATCAACTCAAAATTATTCAAATATACGCTTCAACAACAGACTATACAGACGAAGAAATCGAAATGTTTCATAATGTACTGTCAGATACAGTAAGAAAATCAGATAGTAAAATAAGTCCATATACTGAAACGCTGCTGGATCAAAGAAGGCAAATAAAAAGTGATAATAATGCATTTTAAAAGATATGAATAAAACTGTTTCGAAGTCAATAAGGAGAGATTTAAAGAAATTTAAAACAGATAATATTAAACGCACGCAGAGGAAAATAACTGCCCAAAAGTTCTACGTAGAACGAATGGGAAATGTGAAATTCATAAATTAAGAAACAAGCAAAATAAAATAATATCACGTAGAGACGAGTTAATACAGGTCGTCGAAGAGTTTTACGAGGAATTATATGGAAATAGATAAGAAGAACTGGACGTAGAAGCTGGAAAGATAGGCCTTAATATGAATTACATCAATAGACATCACAATGAGAATCGGACAAGATGAAATAGAATAAGTTAAGGATTATATATAAATATATATATATATATATATATATATATATATATATATATATATATATATATGTATATATATATATATATATATATATATATATATGTATATATATATATATATATATATATATATATCTTGGTCAAACTATAAAACTTAACAAAGAGAACCAAACGGCACAGATCAAGAGACGAGTTAGACTGGCATGGGCGGCATTTGGCAAACTAAGCTACATTCTTAAAAACAAAAGATATCCACAGCATCTTAAGACCAAAGTATATAATCAATGCGTACTCCCTGTTCTTACTTATGGTTCCCAAACGTGGACATCTACAAAAGCAAACATGGACAAAATCATAAAAACCCAAAGAGCAATGGAAAGACAAATGTTGCACATAAGACTAATGGATAAGAAGAGAAACGAGTGGATAAGAGAGAAAACAAAAGTGAGGGATGTTAGACAAGAAGTTGCAAAATTGAAATGGAGATTTGCCGGACACAATATAAGACAAAAAGAAGACCGATGGAACAAAATTCTTATAAGTTGGAGACCGTGGAAATATAAACGAAGCAGAGGAAGGCCCCAAATGAGATGGGCAGATGTATCAAGAAGCACGTGGGCTCTAGATGGATGACTGTAGCGACAGACAGAGAAGAATGGAAAAGGATTGGGGAGGCCTATGTCCAAAGATGGACCGAAGAAGGCTAATTAGATAGATTAGATAGATAAGAAGATCAAAAAGGAATACAAACAGTAATTTCAAAGAAGATCATGAAACAAGGTTCCGAACTAATGCCAGAGATAAAGGTAGATGAGATTCGATAAGCATTAAAAAAATGAAAAATAACATAGCCCTAGGAGAGGATGGAATTTTAACTTAAATGACTTATATTAATAAAACATATTACAAAAGATCAAGTAATTACCTATAAAAGCATTCAATTATACCAACAAAAGCAAAAGTCAAACACTAAAATTAATATAATTTCAATGTCAGTGACTAAAGCATGGACGTATAAATACGTCAATGGACTAAAGCTTATCCTTCTTCGCAGATCTTCGTTTCTTATTCGCATTGGCGCACCCAGATTTATCCTGTGAGAGGAGGGGTTTGGTTGGGCACCGAAAGTTTTTTTATGCTACCTCCACCAGTTTAAGTCCTTAAAATTTGTGAGTAACAGTGTCGGAATAGTGCCCTGGGGGGGGGGGTGTTAACCCCTGGTTGCGCCACTGCTTATTTGGTCACGTCTACGTCACTTCCAACATAGACCCATGATACTATAATATGTATCATCGCTTTTATGTATCATGGCATAGACCGTTCCATTTGTCTCTGTGCCACTATTAATTTCAAAGCCGTAGTCTGGGTTAAAATCATAGTTTCCTCCCCATAGGTCATGACCGGTAATACGCATTGGTCAAATACTTTTCGTTTGAGGCTAATTGGTATGTTAGCCCTAAGTGTGTCTCGCAGTTTTCCAAAGCTTGTCTGCACATGCTAAAATAATTCGTCTTTGAATTTCGCATGTTTGGTTATATCTGCTGATTCTTTTTTCATGGCCCAAATAGGTATATTTCTTCAACAGTTCTACCACTTTGTCTTGAATAGTTGTATGGTTATTGGGGACCATAACTTAGTTTTAGTCAAGTCCATTCCGAGGCCCACCTTCGAACATGCAAAGTCCAATTTATGTATCATATCTGTAGCTTCTTCTAAATTATCTGTGATAGGGACAATGTCATCTGTTAGTAAAATTTGTGAGTAACAGTGTCTGAATAGTGCCCTGGAGGGGTTTAACCCCTGAGACCCACCTGGTCACTATTCCGACACTGTTACTCACAAATTTTAAGGACTTAAAATGGTGGAGGTAGCATAAAAAAAATTTCGGTGCCCAACCAAACCCCTCACCCTACAGGATAATTCTGGGTGCGCCACTGCGAATAAGAAACGAAGATCTGCGAAGAAGAACGAGTATTGCTGATGTCAAAACAAGCTTTAGTCCATGGACGTATTTATACGTATATGCTTGAGTCACTGACATTGAAATCATATTAATTTTAGTGTTTGACTTTTGCTTTTCTTGGTATAATTGAATGCTTTTATAGGTAATTACTTGATATTTTGTAATATGTTTTATTAATTTAAGTCTTTTACAGAATAAAATCACGTAAAAAAAAATAAAGACGCATAATTGATGGATTTGACTGTTACTTGATGGAAATTCATTTTATGTAACAATAAAACACTGAAAACTTTGTTTTCAAACTTCCACAAAATTTATTTTAAATCTTATCACTACAGCTGTTTCGGCTGATTGCCTTTCTCAAGTGATCTATTTTTGGCTTGGGTTTACAAATTTATAGTCTCTAATGAAATAGGTTGAGGAGGGGAGAACTGTTTGTCTCTAGTTGGTCATTCAGAATTATATCTGTGTTTTTTAATTTGTTGATTTCATAGATTCTAACAAAGATAGCTTAAGGCCTTTATTTTGAATGTGAAGAATTTTAAATTTGTCATTAAAAGAATGATTATGATCTAGAAGGTGAAGTGCGTATGTCGAATCTGTTTTTCTATTCTTGAAAGCCCTTTTATATTGGTGGAGATACGTAGACAACGTACTGGTATGTTTCACAGGAACTAACAGGCAACTCGACCAATTTTTATCGTATATTAATTCACTTCATAGTCATATTGAATTTACAATAGAAACAGAATAAAATCAATCCATAAATTTTTTAGATTTAAAAATTAGCAGACTTCAAAACAAACATGACTTCTCCATATTTCATAAACCTACCCATACTGACACGACTATACACAATTCATCATCCCACCCAACACAACATAAACAGAAATTCCGATGTCAAAATACAACTTTGAGACAGAATTAAATATAATTAAGCAAATAGCAGTAAACAACGGATACAACGAACAAACAATTAATAAAATGTTAAATCAAAAACTACACAAGAAAGCCCTGAAATTAGTATTTCCACCACCACAGAAAAAACCCAGTACCTTCTGCTCGATTACATATACAGGCAAAATAACAACAAAAATTGCCAAACACATAAAAAAGAAAGGAATAACACCAGCTTTCCGAACAAATAACAACCTAGGCAAATATATTAAAAATAACAAGAGCCAAAATAAAAAACACTTAAATAGTGGTGTGTACAAACTTCAATGTGGCGACTGCCCAAAAACTTACATCGGTCAAACTGGTAGAAACTTTGATAAACGAATAGCAGAACATAAAAGGGCTTTCAAGAATAGAAAAACAGATTCGACATACGCACTTCACCTTCTAGATCATAATCATTCTTTTAATGACAAATTTAAAATTCTTCACATTCAAAATAAAGGCCTTAAGCTATCTTTGTTAGAATCTATGGAAATCAACAAATTAAAAAACACAGATATAATTCTGAATGACCAACTTGAGACAAACAGTTCTCCCCTCCTCAACCTATTTCATTAGAGACTATAAATTTGTAAACCCAAGCCAAAAATAGATCACTTGAGAAAGGCAATCAGCCGAAACAGCTGTAGTGATAAGATTTAAAATAAATTTTGTGGAAGTTTGAAAACAAAGTTTTCAGTGTTTTATTGTTTCATAAAGACACATTTTTTAATTTATTGCATTTAAAATTTCGTCTAAACTTCCTACTAATTTACTACAACTAATGCATCATTACTTTTGTAGCATTCCACGGTCTGCAGAATATAAGTGACTTTTAATTACTTGCATAAGTACATCATACGAAAGTTATATTATTATAAATTCCAATTTGTCATGGTCAGTCAGTTAGCAACATAATCATTGCAATCGTATTGCATTTGAACAAATATTTAATAAATATTGTAATTTTGGAAAGGAAATGAGATAACAAGCATTAGGATATTTTAATATTTTAATAAAAAAAGACGGGAAGTGAAGAATGTGTCTAGAAGGCAACAATGTGGTTCTTGAGGCAGAAATTTGGCTATGTTGAACAAGATTGTAAAAATAAAAAAATTAAGAACTTATTCTGCCTTTATAAAACGTTTGTGAACCCAGCATGGATGGATCAATAACAGAGAAAAATTACTAAGGGTAGTAGAGGAGTTCTTATACAGAATTATATAGAAGTCGACGAAACCATGATGAGCAACGAACATAAAAATAAAAAATTCAGAAAAAGAGTAGTCAACCAAGGATCGGAAGAGTTGCCTGATACATCAACAGACAAAAACTGAAACGAAAGTCCAAAAGTAGTCCAAATTACCAGGAACAACAAATTCACTGAACTATAAAGAAGAATCTCTTAGCATGGGCCGCATATGGAGCTATATCAGACATTTTGTAGTGCTTTATTTTTCTACCCTTAAAATTTTTGTTAGGGCTTTAGCAAAATCTGACAACACAAATTTTTTTTCTTACGAAACAGACTGCTTATTATGGACGCAGTTGCCCTTTGTCTCTCCAAGTACCTAATATAAATCTATCTATATAAAAAGCTAAGACGAGAAGTCACACTGTTTGTGTTGTAAGGTAACTACGTCACCTAGAAAGAAATCTTAACACCAACTGACACATCATTCTACTGAGTCAATCATGTTTTATTCTTGAAATGATACTGTTCTGAAGCTATTATTATTCTTATTCCCAGTTAAATAGTAATTAATTGAAATGATACGTTTAGTTAATAATAAGAATAATATTAATTACATATTAACATTATTAATAATACAATGAATTTTTTCGCAAAATTGCCAAAAATATTGGTTGCTTCTTTTTTAAATAATATTTAATAAAAAAATAATTTAAAGGTTTATGTTAGCTTAGATTTAAATACCCAGCGTAACCTAAGAAAGAAATCTGAACTACCAACTGACATTAATAAACTTATTTGAAAGATAAAATATAAAATATTTATTTGCCAAATAAAGTACCGAATAAGAAGTTAATCTGGAAGATAAATTGTGTTTATTGTAGTCTGTTATTATTTTTTAGGTTATCGCGAAATCAAAAATGTAACCTATATATTGTTGTTTATTGTAGGTGAGAGACCTGGTATAAAAAGATTTAATAAAATCAAAGGGTTTGATGTTTAATATTTATAAACTTGACTATTTATAAGCTTGACTTCTGGATGGCACTTTCCTTCTGTGGACGTGGACTACAATTTCAGTGATACGCTCGTCTGTATTTTCAATAAGGCATTTCCTTTAATTACAATTAAGCCAACACATCACAAACCCTGAACTACCAAAGGTATATGCATATCAGCCAGGAATATGCGTTCACTACTGTACATCAAGAAATTTACTACCAACGTCTCAGTTACTGAATATATCCAAGAACAGAGGAACCTATCTAAAACTTATCAAAGCGTACCATCAAAGTCGTCTGGGAAGCTCAAAAGTGTTGCAAAAGAATAATAATAAACGATCTTCGAAATAGATCTAACACAGCTCAAACATGTTCCCTTCCAAACCCGTAAAATCTAAATAAATACTTCACTAATGTGAGTAAAAATATACATCAACTACTTTGCCACAAACAAGACTCCATATCCTATCTCTCTATTTCAAAAAAGGTCTCAAATTCATTCTTTTAAGACCAGTTGATAAACCTGAACTGATCCAAAGTCCTGGTCCCACTAATTAATGATTCCTTTAAAAAAGTATATTTCTAGAGTGCCTAAAGACAGTCATCATTATTCTTCTTCATAAGGGTGGTAAAAAATCGAATGCCTGCAACTATAGACCCATTGCCTTACTACCGGTACTATCCAAAATTACTGAGATACTTATAAAAGCCCGGTTTATATCCTTTCTCGTTGAACACAACATTTTATCACAAAATCAGTTCGGCTTTTTATCTAATAATTGTAGCAGTGATGCTATATTTTCTATATACATGCAGTTTATCAAGCACTAAACAATCATCTTTACACTGCCACTGTTTTCTGTGAATATACCAAAGCTTTTGATTGTGTATATCACATTTTGATAAAAAAAGCTAAATGTCTACGGAATTTAAGGTATTTCTTTGAATGTGTTCCAATCTTACATGGGAAATAGGAAACAACTAGTTAGAGTAAATGATACTGACTCTAGTCACAAAAGCATTGTATGTGGAGTACTACAAGGTTCAGGATTGGGTCCTCTTCTGTTCCTTATCTTTATAAATGACATCACTAATTTAAAAATCCATGGAAAAATTTTTCTTTTTGCAGATGATACCAGTATCACCAGGAGAAACTCCAATATTGCAACTCTTCATGCAACTATAACTTCTGATGTATTTAAAATAGAAACCTGGTCCGACTCTTTACTCTCTTTTAATGTGGATAAGACAGTAGCATTATTCTATAAAGGAGCTCTTCAACCCTTGCTTCTTAATAGCAGCCAGATCACTATCGTTGATTCTGTAAAACTTCTTGGTATTTTTATAGACAGCAACCTTAAATAATTCAGGAATTCGGAAGAATTCCGTAAGGAGCGAAATTAATCCACGTATTTCCAGTGGAAATCGTACATACTATGCTAATAAAAGATTGATGACATCGAAATTATTAGACAAAAGAACCAAAATGACTATCTACAGAACTTTGATTAGACCAGTAGTAACCTATGGTTGTGAAACCTGAGTAATGACGAAAAAAGAGAAAGCCCAACTCAGGACATTGAGAGAAAGATACTGAGAAAAGTATATGGCCCGCTGCAAGAGGAAGACGAACATGGAGAATCAGGAGAAACGACGAGGTTAATGAACTGAATGAAGGGTATGACATTGTAAGATTTGTGAAAAGTCAAAGACTGTTATGGCTGGGACATGTTCAGAGACAAGAAGACACGAAAACGACAAAGAATAAGAAAGGAAGGCGCAGGACGAGATGGTTGGATGACGTGGAAGACGACCTGAAAACCATGAATATAAGACAATGGAGGAGAAGGGCACAAGAGAGATCTGATTGGAAGAACTTAGCCAGACAGGCAAAGACCCATCCAGAGCTATGATGCCAAAAGAAGAAAAAGAAGAACCTTAAATAATGGTCCCTTCATATCGATTTATTAAGTAAGAAACTAGCCTCAGCCTGCTATGCAATAACATCTGTTTCGAAAGAATCAATTTAGCATCTCCCAAAATAACATATTTTTCTTTGTTGAAGTTCATCTTCTATAAGGTCATCCTTTTTGGGGTTTTAGTACAGCTGCTCAATCTGATATTATTTTTAAATTACAAAAAAGAGGAATGCGGTATGTGTTTGGCCTCAGAAGAACAACACATTTAGATAAAAAAAACTATACAACCTTCTGCCTTTACAACTTAAATCTGCAATATCTTTCCTTAAGTTCCGTAAAATGTCAAAAGCCTATCTATCTGAAAGACCATATTGTTCAGTAGAAGAGTTTCTTAATGAATAATTAAGAAATTACAGTATCTTTGTATATAAGTAACTAAAGATTTTTTTTATATACAGTCAAAATCGTTTACAACGACACCGGCTATAACCTACAATCGGATATAACAAACAAAATAGTAGGTCCCATAAAATGACATACAAAAAACGCATTTATATTGCTTATAATGAACAAATCGATATTTAATACCACGAAATGAGAAGTAAGGATTTATTAATTTATGGTTATAGTACATCTGGACAGGCATCTACTGTCCTTTAGACAGTTAGACCTCCCAAGACGGGTCCATTGTATTACAAAATTTTGTTTATACATATTTCACCATTTGGCCTAAGCCAAGAGTTTCTGAATTTGAATTCAGTTGTGTCTAGCCTTCATTGAAAAAATGTCACGGAAACAATTTACTATTGAGGAACAGTTTGGAATAATTTGCCGAGTCGATTCCGGTGATTCCGCGAGTTCGATTGCCCGGGAATTTAAAACGTCACGCTCGACAATTGCTGGAATAATGAAAAGGCGAGAGAAAATTATTAAGCAATTTAATAAGTGTGAAAAAGGAAAACGCGTTCGGTCATCAAATTACAGTGACATTGAAAGTGCTTTGCTCGATTGGTTTAAACAACAACGCGCAAACAATGTACCCGTGAGTGGGCCGATGCTTCAGGTAAAGGCTGATGCTTTCGCTGTGATTTTGAAGAAGAATTTTAAGTGTAATGCTTCCTGGGTTCAACGTTTTCGAGCTCGCCACAATATTGTCCATGGAAAAATTTCAGGTGAGTCAGCAGTTGTTGACAGATCAATTATAAATGACTGGGTTGAAAATGTGTGGCCTACACTCAGGTCCGACTATAGCGATGATGAAATTTTTAATGCTGACGAGATGGGGTTATTTTTTAGACTGACACCTGATCACACGTTAAAGTTTAAAGGCGAGAAATGTTCCGGTGGTAAACTCTCAAAAGAGCGTGTTACAGTTCTTGTTGCAGCCAACATGTCCGGTTCCATAAAAAGGAAGCTTTTGGTGATAGGAAAAAGTAAAATGCCGCGCTGTTTTAAAAACGTGAAAAATCTCCCTGTTGATTATGATTTCAATAAAAAAGCCTGGATGACGTCAGCTATTTTTGAAAAGACTTTACTAAAATGGGACAGTGAACTTTTACAACAAAAGAAACACATAATTTTAATTGTCGACAACTGTCCGTCCACCCCCCAGTTGACAGGTTAAAACAAATTAAACTCGTTTTTCTGCCTCCAAATTGTACGTCTGTACTGCAGCCCATGGACCAAGGAGTTATAAGAAGTCTTAAAGCATGCTTTCGGAAAGAATTGTGTACAAATCATCGAAAAGAGAGAATAACGACGATACGAAGTCAGTATTCTTGACGCTGTACTAATGATATCAAAGGCATGGGAATCTGTGCGGAAGGAAACGATCATCAACTGTTTTCGTTTTTCCGGCCTAACTAAAGACTTACAACCATCAGGAATCGCATACAACGATATTGCACAAACGCATTTGCAGGATGCCATTTCCCTTTTCAGTTCTGACTGCTCTGCAGATGACTATGTACGAGTGGATGACGAAATAAGTACGAGCGAAGAACTCTCAGATATTGACATCGTACTGAGTCACCAAACTAGTGACAAACAAAGTACTGATGAGGCTGATGAAGAATTGGAAGATTTCGGCAAAATCCCTACTGTTGCTGAAGCGTATGCTGCTTGTTCCACCATACGAGCATTTATTCAGACTGCTGAAACTTCCAGAGTGTAAAAGAATCATTATCGATTGTTTCCACATCAATTGAAAAAATGTTTTTTTCAGAAGTTCAAGGAAGGCGACAAACAAAAATTACAGACTTTTTTCATTAAATATTCAGGTAAAATGTGTTTACATATTTTGTAATACATATAATGTATGTATTTTTTTTGTCTTTTTAAAATAAATAGTATATGTATGCCTACATTTTTATAATACGAAGATTTGGAGAAGCCGTTATATTATGTGTATACTTTATTCACTACTTATACTTATTTCAATACATATTATACATATATGTATGTACATATTTAGATTTGCTTAAGTACAATAAACACATATGTTAAATGTTATGTATATGTTATTATAACATATTATAAGTATAGTTAAAGTAACACATTTTTGCGTCATAACCCTAGGTACAACGAACTAACTGTCCCTATTAGTGTAATATCGTTTATAGCAACCTGTTCATTATAACCTATAGAACTGCTTACAGAGAACACTGGCTACAACGTACAAAAAGCACCAGTCCCCTGAAGTTCGTTATAAACGATTTTGACTGTATTTGGGTATCACATGCAGAAATTTTATCTTATTAATTCGTCAGATTTTCTTAGGCAATTTGAAATTTATTTAAATTTTGTAATGGATTGTGTATTTTATTATCTTTTATTTTGTGATATTGACGATTTATGTAATTTCAGTAAATTTTAATGTTATTGTTATTTTATGACTTGTTGTAAGCCTTGTCCATAAAATAGTATAATTTTCAGTGATAATAAAACATACTTATTTCTATTCTATTCTATTGAATATCTAGCTCGGCCACAACAGAACAACCCTTCCATATGAATGCTTATGGGACAGCCTGGACGAAATAGATATAGATCAGCGGTCGGGTAACCGGGGTAAATTACCCCAAATGGGGTAAAAATGAAATTTTTGGGGGTAAAAATGAAACTTGTGAGTAAAAAGTATATATCTACCACTGCTCAGTCCCTCAGTCCGGGCCGTGCAGTCAGGATACAAATACATTGACGAGTCAGAGAGTTATAGTTAGTTGCTGACAATCATTAATCATCGATATATCGATCAAGGTAAGCCGCAATTAGAAAATTTAATTTAAGTATTTTACAACTATTATTTTCTGTCTCCTTCAGATGGCAGCAAATAGAAAAAGAAAATATCAAGACGAATTCCTTAATTACGGTTTTACACAAATAGAAGACAATGGTACAATGAAACCACAGTGTGTTGTATGTATGAAGGTATTGACTTCAGAATCTTTCAAAAAAAGTCAACTGAAGAAACATTTAGATAATTTGCATTCACACCTGTCTTCCAAACCGCGAGAATACTTTGCAAATTTAGAAATATCTGTTAAAAGACAAAGATTGAATAGCAACTTGTTTGGTACATTTGATCAGCGTTCAGCATCAAGGGCTAGCTTTGAAGTAGCCTGGTTGATTGCTCGAAATAAGAAACCATACACTATTGGTGAAGATTTGGTTAAACCAGCTGCTGTAAAAATGACAGAGATTATGTGTGGTCAAAAAGAAGCGAACAAACTGAATTCAGTGCCCTTGTCTGCGAGAATTGTGAAAGAACGAATTTCTATATTAGCAGAAAATGTGAAGGAACAAGTTATTTTCTCATTAAAACAGGCTAAATATTTTGCTATTCAGCTTGATGAGACAACTGATTTTAGTAACAATTCACAGCTAATGGTATATGTTCGCTACAAAGGTGCAGATAATTTTGAAGAGGAATTGCTGTTTTGTTCTCCTCTCGAGTTAAGATCTCGTGGAATTGATGTCTACAATAAAGTAAATGAATACTTCAATGCGCAAAGTTTAAAATGGGAAAACTGTATTTCAGTATCTTTGGATGGAGCTCCAGCTATGCTGGGCCATATTAATGGTTTTTCGGCTTTCGTAAAAAAAATAACCCAAATATTGAAGTTATTCACTGTATGATCCATCGCCAGGCCCTTATGGTCAAATATTTAGAACCTACACTGGAAGCCGTCATGCATGATGTCATCAAGATTGTAAATTTTATCAAGGGACATGCACTAAACACGCGGCTATTTCGTGAATTATGTCAGGACGGTGAAGCCGAATATACGGACCTACTTTATTATACAGAAGTAAGGTGGCTCTCTCGCGGAAATGTACTAAATCGAGTATGGACTCTCAAAACTGAAGTGGAAATTTTTATGGTTGATCAAAAAAATATTCTCGCAGATAAGTTTAAAAACTCTTCCTGGGTTGCATATCTCGCATATTTAGCTGACATTTTTGAGAGTATAAATATATTAAACAAAGAATTGCAAGGAAAGAATATTAATATCATTTCAGCGAGAGAAATAGTGTCAGCGTTTGGATTAAAGCTGCAATATTGGAGTCAGAAAGTAGAACAGAACAAGATAGCTTCTTTTTCAAGGTTAGCTTTGTTTTTGGAAGATTGCGAAAATATTACTTTTGCTGACATCAAGGATACAATTGTAAGACATCTTATCAAACTCAGAAAGCGGTTTTCAGATTACTTTCCAGATCTTGATATACGTACTGTCAGTTGGATTGTAGATCCTTTTAAATGTGAAATTGATATGATACCAGAAGAACCTTCAGGTTTGGCAGAAGCAATTCTTGAACTTCGATCTAATACTGAAGCACGTATTCAATTTGAGAGTAAACCAAATCTGTCGTCTTTTTGGATATCAAAAGCTGCAAAGGCTTTCAAAATTGCACATGAAGAGGCGGTTAAAAAATTGCTGCCATTTGGAACAACATATTTGTGCGAACAAGGCTTTTCCACTCTAGTGAACATAAAAACGAAGAACAGAAATCGATTAAACGCCGAAGACTGTATTCAAATCGCTCTTACATCAAAAAGTCCCAATTTTGAAGCAATTGTATCGAACATGAAACAACATCATTTCTCCAAAACGTGAAGGAAGAATGTTTTCAATTATTCTTTTTTTATAATTTTTTCAATTCTAATTTTTGTTAGTACAACCATTATTATTATTATAATTTGTTACAGTACCGCAATGGGTTTTAATTTTTTATATCTTATTATTGTTATCTATTATTATGTTATGTATTTCTAGGTATCATAGAAATTGAATAAATGATGTTTATTTTATGTTTTAGTTATTGTTTTCTGTTCAAAACTATCATGGGGGCTATAATATGAATGATGCTAAAAAGAGGCCTTTTTTTTGCTTTTTTGTTTTTTGCCTTGGGTAATATCAACTTACACAAAAATGTTTTGGGGTAATGATTAAAAAAGTTCCCCGACTGCTGATATAGATAGATGATGTTCAGGTGTAAAATCAATTGAATATGCCGCCAAGATATGTAGAAGAACAGAACTAAGACTGTAAACATAACGACCAAATAATTGACAGCTAAAGACTTTGCCAAATCTGACTAATTATAGTGACTCAAGTTTATGTTCGTATTATTGGGAAACGCTTTTAATCTTCTGCTTAATTGTTTTGTTTAGATATTCGCATCATGTTGGCAATCTATTTGTAGCCAATCAAAAGTTCTAGTAAACTGAACTAAAAATAAAAATCGACGAACATAAAAATCGCAAAATGACGAATGTGTTTTAGTAAATGGACTATTGCAATTTTTTAACAACGTTTTTGTTACAGAAATAATCCTATAAAAGAGTGTTTTTGCCAAAGTAAACTGTTCTAACCCACTTTTCGTGTTTCAGCTTAAATGTTTCGCTTTATTTTTCAAATTGTATGTACGTTAGCGTTTGAATTGTTGTAATAAAGAAAAAACTTCGTTAGTTGTAAAGGATGTGGTATTTTTATGTAACAAGTGGGTCTAATTTAAGAATCAAAAACATGCACATACGTCAATACTTAACCAATATCGTAAAAAAAATCGAAGATAACTATAGAACGCGCTTTAAAAGTGCCATTACATCATAATAAGAGTATTTAGGATCGTAGGAGCGTACTTACTTCCTCAATGTTGAGTTTAGTCCTGACAACTTTCCGTCTGACTTCCGTCTCATAGCTCTCCTCTATTGTCTCAGCCATGGCTAACTTTGTCACGTTAAAACAACGTCAAAAACGCCGGCAGAGGACGTCTTGTAATACTTTCACTGTGCGAACACCCAGCGAGCACGTTAAAGACTAACCTACAGTTCTAATTTTAATCTTTTCTTGCCTCCTGTCGATTTTACATGGGAAGTAGTCGCGTCTTGGTGTGCCGCTGCGAATAGTTCATTTGTACCGTGTGTTGACACTTATTTCATAGTGGGATTGCTTTTTCAATGGGCCAGCGGATAAGCAAAAGCAAAAGGTGATTGATTGTATGGCCGCTGGTGTACGAGATTTAACATTAACGATTTGTTTGGTTTATTTTTCGTCATATTCAGACGTTTATTGACTGATCGATCGTTTATTTTTACAGATTTTTTATACACATTTAACATTTTATCACCATAAACATGGTAGTCGATATTAAATATAGTAATAGTCCATTTTCTGAGACCGCTCCCGTAGGAATAATGTTTCAGATTCGGTTTTTTTTTGCGGATTCTTGTTCAAAAATGTCTCCCTTAAACAAATGTAAAGGGTACCGGAATTTTTGGGCAGAAATTGTTTAAACCATTTTTTAAATAAATTCCAAGGAACACCTCTTTTTGCTCCGGAAAATATTTTTTAGGTTTTTTTCTGTCATTTTTCTCTGAAATTAACATATATTAACAAACTAGTAACTTTGCCCGTCACACGCGATCAATTATTGTCATCTACAGTCAGTCATTATCAAGCCTAGTTACAAAAAGAACAAAACTAGTGATATACAGAACTCTTATCAAGCCCATCCTCACATACGCGTCGAAAACATTTACGATGACAAAGAGCGATGAAGTGAAGAACGTTTAAGATGCTTTGAGCGTAAAATCCTCCGGCATATCTATGGAGGAGTACAGTAGGGCAGATTATGGCGCAGACGCTATAATTTCGAATTTTACCGCCTGTATGACAAGCCTGATATTGTTGGGTCCATCAAAATATACCGGTTGCGGTGGTTAGGTCATACAGAGAGAATGAATGAGATGAAGCCGCCAAAACATATTTATAATCAAATAATAGATGGAGTGAGAAGGAGAGGCAGACCCAGAGCACGATTTAAGGATCAGGTGGAGGAAGACTTGAGAATGTTGGGAGTACTAAACTGGAAAGTCAAGGCGAAGAATAGGAGAGGATGGAGACTTATCCTTGAGCAGGCCAAGACCCACCATGGGTTGTGGAGCCAATGATGATGATGACAGTCATTAAATTTTTAAAATTGAAGACCTCGGTGCGAGAACCGGGCAAGTCCATTTTTAAACGAAATAAAATTATTGCATTCAGCATAGAAAATTTGAAGTTGCGAATATTTTGGTACGAGAATCGGGTAAATCCAATGAATCCCTATTAATTTAGCGTAGCAAAGGATTTATCCGATCATCCATTACGGTGCAAGAATCAGGCAAGTCCAAAAGATATCCGATTTTAGCACCGAAATGATCGCGTGTAGTGGAAGATATTGGAGTAGGGATAACGCTCACTGGTCCGGTGGTACTGGTCTGGTGTTTAGGTATTTTGTTTTCAGTTGTGAAATTTTGTTAAAAAGAACATGTTGTAATTTTGTGTTATGATAAGAGAGGTAGAAAACGAGTAACAAACGAAAGTGCGTGGCAAAGAAATGTAAGGAAACAGTTAAGCCTGCGGAGAGGAGTATCTGAATTCAGTTAAAAAGGTTGTACCTTAAAGAACAGTGGGAATACGATGCACTTACCGACTTAAATGTTTTGACAAAATTGACGAAACAAAAAGATTCTCTATTCTCTCATCTTTTAACAAATTAGGAAATAAGGAGAAACAAGACTTATATTCGGGTGGATTGATTTCTTGAATACCAGTGCAAAGAAAGCGGCCAAAATCAGGACAATAAATCCAAAATTAAAAGAAGTTACCATTCTCAGTAAAGAAGATGAGTCCATCGAAATATTATGTTTCGACTTCCAGCAGAATTTGACTTTACCCCATGTTTCAGCAGGAAAATTGTTTTACAAAACGCAACTTTGGGAATATAATGTTTGTATTCTTTCGAGAAAATTGGGCATGTCAACTTTTTACATGTATGATGAGCAGACCTCTAAGAAAGGAAGTAACTAAGTCATATCCTTTCATGATCATTATATAAACACACATTTACCTGGTTCAGTAAGTAAGCTATACATTTTTTCGGATAATGCATTTGCACAGAACAAAAATCAAACGTTAGTGAAATATCTGTATACTTTGGTAAATGTAAATAAAAAAATTAGTCAAATACATCACCAGTACCCCGAACCAGAACACAGTTTTCTACCATGTGATAGGTCATTTGCTTCGAAAAATTTTAAGGTACTTCCTTGGTCTTGTAGACCAAGAAATGAGCCTTAACTTTTCTGACCATTTTAAACAACTGTGGAGTTTATTTAGTTCTAATTTATTTGTCTTTATTCTAATTTATTGTCTATAATCTAATTTATTAAAACTCACGATAGCTAATTGCTAATTTATTAAATAACTTTACAAATGTATTTATTTCACGTTTCGTTACATTTAAATACCGCGTGTACCGATCTTCTTATGACTAACTCAAATACAAAAATCTTTCATTTATATACACAACTGTTGTCATCTGGAACTTTCGGCAAACTTCCTGAATAATCTCGTATTTTGGTGAAGGCGCTCGACTCGTTTTTCAACCTCGAGACGTGGATGACTCACTAAAATTAGTGTCTAGAGATTTCTGTAAACAACTGGTAGCGAAACTCAGGTATATTTTGACCTACAAATTACGAGAATCAATAAAAAAAGAATTAGTCATAAAATATTTACAGTTCTATATGCCATAACATTTAAAATCGTAACATTGCCCCCCTCTTAAAAGATGGTTCCTCCTGGAACCTTGTCGGGACTGGAACTTGAACGACATGCTGATATCGGCAACTGGACCCTCTTTTACAACTTCCAGTTGTATAGAAATGACAAGGGACGGTTTTCTCTCCGCAGCAGTAACTATGCGGATTGCAACAGACTAACACCTGGACTTCGGTGTCTTTAAAGATTTCCTCCACCATGTTTCGTATAACCCTCCAATCTAATTGGCGGCACTCCAACTTTGGCATGGCTAACTTTTGCACGTCGGACTCTAGTACGTGCTCTCTCAACTGAAGTAAGGCTTCCCATACATCTCGGTAGGTAGGTTGGTCACGGGCAGTGTCTTTTGTTACCAGGTAGAAAAGGTAACGTGATGCATCTTGAAGTTTCAAGGTTTTACCAGGAGCTGGCACTTGGCATTGAAGTTCTGCAACTCGACCAAACTTCCTTCGAAAGACGGATGCCAACCCTGGTGCATCTTTGATACTGGCCGGGATGGTAAGGGCCAGTGAGTAGTCATCGGGAAGCGCGAGTAGATCTTGCCTTTCTTCAGTGGTAACACCATGTCTTGCTTTACCGGTACCTCCATAGGCACCCATGAATTCCTCAAACGTGAGGTCAGACACATCTTGGACTTGGTTTACTTCCACTTCTTCATCTACGTCGTGGTCACCCTCGAAAGACGCCAACCGGTTATGGTGTACTATCATCGGCTTTCCTCTCGGAATCTTGCTTATTCGGTAAATAACATCATTGATCTTCTCCATAATGAGGTATGGACCTTCCCAAAACTGCTGCAATTTGGGAGAACAACCTTTTCGCTTTTTGGGGTTATAAAGCCAGACTTTATCGTTCTTCTTAAAACACCCCTTTTCGGCTTGTGTATCGTACCGTTTCTTCATTCGGTCACTAGCGATTTGGAGATGGGAACGGACCAACTCGTGTACATCGTCCATTCTTCTTCGTAATTCGATCACATAATCTTCACCTGCTACATCTTCTCCAGGTCGACACCCAAACTCTAGATCACAAGGTAGTCGCATCTCGCGTCCGAATAGGACTCTGGCTGGTGTCTGGCCTGTTGATTCATTAACAGCAGATCTGTAGGCCATTGTGAAGAACGGAAGATATTGGTCCCAGTCTCGCTGATGATCGGATACCATCTTTCTCAAATACTTGCCAACTGTTCTATTCATTCGTTCTACCATACCATCCGATTGCGGATGATAAGCCGTAGTTCTTGTTTTCTTCATACCTAGTCTATCACATATTCCTTGGAATAAATCGCTTTCGAAGTTCCTGCCTTGGTCACTATGGATCTCCAAAGGCACTCCAAATCGGCTGATATATTCTTGGATCAACTTATCTGCAACGGTGGCGGCCTTCTGGTCTGGAAGTGCGTAAATCTCGACCCACTTAGTGAAGTAATCCATTACTACCAACATGTACTTGCCTCCATTATCACTTTCTGGAAATGGCCCAGCAATGTCCAAAGCTATTCTTTCAAACGGGCTTCCAACATTATATTGTCTCATAGGAGCTCTCCTTTTTCGATAAGGCCCGTTACTCGTAGCACAAATAGTACATTTCTTACACCAGTCTTTTACATCGTCGGAACTGTTCATCCAATAAAACCGTTCCCGAATTCGCTGAAGGGTCTTTTTCACACCAAAATGCCCTCCTGATGGACTGTCGTGTAACTGACGAAGTACTTCGGCTATTCTGCTCTTTGGAATCACCAACCGTCTTCTCTTCTCTGAACCGTCATCATTTTCCAGGACTCGTTTGAGCAAGCCATCTTCCATGATAAATGAGTCCCACTGGGCCCAATATGTCTTAACTATTGAGCCTAGGTTCGATATTTCTTGCCAAGGTGGTCGACGGTTTTCTTCTTTCCATTTTCGGATTTTCTGTATAACTGGATCTCTCTCTTGTTCTTCCCTGATCTTGGTAGGCGTCCAGTCGTCGTGGACCACCGTCGTTCTTAGCACTGCTGCTTCCTTGGATTCCGTTTTGTTGCAGTGAGAACACTCTGCTGGGCATGGCCTTCTGGAAAGAGAATCAGCGTTTCGGTGGCTAACTCCGGCCCGGTGCTCAATCTTAAAATCATATTCTTGAAGTCGTTCGATCCACTTGGCTATCTGACCCTCTGGATTCTTAAACTGCATCAACCACTTAAGGGCGGCATGGTCGGTTCGGATTAAAAACTTCCTTCCATAGAGGTATTGATAGAAGTGCTCTACTGATTTCACTACTGCCAGAAGTTCTCTTCTCGTGACGCAATAATTCCGCTCAGGTTTTGAGAGAACTTTACTGAAATATCCAAGGACTCTTTCCTGTCCTCCCTGAATCTGGGACAGCACTCCTCCAATTCCCACATTACTTGCATCTGTATCTAAGATGAACTCTCCTTCTGGCAGTGGATACCCTAAAATCGGTGCTGTGATTAAATGCTTTTTTAAGGTCTCAAAGGCATTTTGGCAGTCTACATCCCAGCGGTATTCTCTTGCTTCCTCTGTAAGTCGCGTTAATGGTTTAGCGATATCTGCAAACTTCTTAATAAACCTCCGGTAATAAGTACATAGTCCAAGAAAACTTCTCACTTGATGTTTGTCAGTTGGTTTTGGCCATTCCTTAATGGAATCGATTTTTCCCTTATCCACGGCCACTCCTTCTTTACTGACTATATGACCCAGATAATTGACTTTACCTTGAAATAGCTGGCACTTCTTGGGGTTTAACATCAATTGGGCAGCTTTAAGTCGATTAAAAACGTTTTCTAAATTCTTCAGATGGTCCTCAAATGTCTCCCCCAAGACGATTATGTCGTCTAGATAAACTAGGCACGTTTTCCAAGATAACCCTCTCAACACATTTTCCATAAGTCTCTCAAATGTCGCAGGAGCGTTACAAAGTCCAAATGGCATAACGTTGAATTGCCATAATCCAGATCCTGTGGTGAAGGCTGTCTTTTCTTTATCTACCGGGTCCATTTCTACCTGCCAGTATCCAGACTTCAAATCCAAAGTAGAAAATAATTTACTTCCAGCCAATGTGTCTAATGTGTCATCAATCCGAGGCAGAGGATAACTATCTTTCTTGGTAACGTTGTTCAGCAAACGGTAATCCACACAGAACCTCGTTGTTCCGTCTTTCTTCTTAACCAGGACTACCGGAGAGACCCATGGGCTCGTAGAAGGTTCTATCACCCCGTCTTTCTTCATTTCCTGAACAATCGTTTCAGCTTCCTCTCTTTTCGCCTGTGGTAATCGTCGAGCTGTTTGACGAATTGGCTTAGCATTACCAGTATCAATTCTATGCTTAACAACGGTAGTTCTTCCCGTCTTTCCTCCTTTCGGTACGAAAATATCACGATACTGCCGAAGAAATTCCCTTAATTTCCTTTTCTCAATCTGATTCAGAGACTGTCCAGCAACTGCAACCATTTGATCAAATTTGTCGTTGGAATTATCAGACGTTGTCGTCTGACGGATTATGGATGTCACAGGTACACAAGTTCCTACTTTTGTCTCTTTCTTGATGGTCACTGGGTAGTCATTGACATTGATAAGTCTAACAGGAATTTCTTTAGCCGAGGTCACCAATTCCTTTCCAATTATGATTCCACGGCCAACTTCGTCGTCATGGTTCCAAGGCTCCATCATAACAGGTGACCCTTCGTCCACAATTCCCTGTAGCCGCGCTACTATGATTGTTTCACTTCTCGCAGGCACGACTGTATCTTCTTTAACGGCTGCTTGCATAGTGTTGTCATCATGTGGATGGAGAAATACCTCCTCGTTACCAACTTTGATTACTTTATTTTTAAAATCCAATTGGAATCCATGCGTATTCATTACGTCCATTCCTAATATAACATCCTCTTCGATGTCAGCAACTATACAGTATGGACGAACTTTTCTGCTCCAATTTCTAATTGTACCTGGATTTCTCCATGAATGTTAGCATTTTCACCTGTAGCGGTCCGCAGTCGCAACCTCGTTGGTAACAGTTTCTTACGGCTGTTTATAACTGTCGGGCGAATAATGCTTCTGGTCGCTCCCGTATCCACCAACAACGTATGCTTTTTACCATTTATTTCTCCA
Organism: Diabrotica balteata; assembly: GCA_918026665.1. Taxonomy (NCBI): domain Eukaryota; kingdom Metazoa; phylum Arthropoda; class Insecta; order Coleoptera; family Chrysomelidae; genus Diabrotica; species Diabrotica balteata. The sequence goes on along the minus strand of OU898283.1, from coordinate 101,118,037 downwards.
TCTACATATACACTATCTTCACGACATTTCAAAGAAGCTATTAGTATGAGAGGGTCTTTGGAAAAGTTCTGGGTCGAAGCTGCCCCCTAAGGCCGACCCGTTCTAGTTTTCCTGATGGTGAGTTTCTTGATTTGTGTCGTACCTAGGATGCTTACATGAACTTCGTACGTGTCCTATTTCGCCACAATTCCAGCATCTTATGGTCTTCGTCTTCTTGTATGTCATGCTTTTCATCATATTAACGAGCTGGTTCAGTTTATCTTCATCTTCTTCCTCTTTTACAGTCCTAACTTTACTGTAACCGTCAGAGGCCTGCGTAGCTGACTCGTATTCGAGGGCGGCGGATAAGACATCAACCAGCGTCTTGTGACGAGCTAATCGTAGTGTTCTTTGCATCTCATGATCACGAAGACCATCAATAAACGTTTGAACGGCCAACTTTTCCATCATGTCTTCGGGAGCTGTTGGATAAGCATATCGCACTAATCTGGCGATATCTACTTCATATTCTTGAAGAGCCTCATCTTTCTTTTGTCTTCGATTTTTGAGCTGCGACTGATATACATGCTCCAAGTGTTCGTGGCCATATCGCATATTTAACCTCTTCTTCAGTTGTTCGAAATCATCCATCTCCTCTACGGCTATGGTCTGGAGCACATCTAAGGCATCTCCTCGAAGAGCGATAGTCAGGTTTACAGCCTTTTCTTTTTCAGACCATCCATTCGCTCTTGCAGCTGATTCGAACTGTTTCATGTAGTTGTTCCATGATGATTTTCCGTCGAAAGTTGGGACTTTGACATGAACGGAACTTCCACTTCCTTCAAATTTCGGCCGTGTTTCCAACTTACATTTTGTCTCGTCTTCTTTTATCTCTACCGGATCTAAAGCTACCGTATTAATTGGTGGTAGCACTCTTGTGTTAGTTATCATGGTCTCTAACTGTTTGATTTTCTCTTCAACTTTATCAAATGTTTTAGAGACTTCTTCAAATTTCTCATTATTCTTTTTAGAAGTTTCTTCCATCATTTGAGACACATTTTCAAATTTCTCGTCGAATCTTCTAGACACATTTTCGAGTTTCTCGTCGTTTTGTCTACCTACTTCTTTAATAATTTGAGACGTTTCATCCAATCTTTTGGAAACGTTCTCGAATTTATCATCATTTTTTTTAGAGGTCTCCTCAATCATTTGTGAGACGTTCTAAAATTTACTATCATTTTGTTTCGAAGATTCTTCAATCATTTGTGACGTTTCATCGAATCTTTTGGAAACAGTCTCGAATTTTCCATCAATTATTTTCGTTAAAACGGCTTCTTCTGCTGACTGGAACTGGAATGTCTCTGGGTCGTCTCCATTCTTGTTGAGAACAGTCTTCAGTCGTTCTTGGAGGATCTTCTTGGACCCGCTGCAGTCTTCATCGCGTTCTTCTAGTTGCTCACGCAACTGTTTCACTGAAAGTTCTACTAGCAGCATCTTTGGTCAGGCACACACGTACTTTTTAAATGTTCTTTCGTACAACGATCACTACTGGACTACGCGGATGTTCCCGACGAACAATACCTTTCAAAAGTTCAAAAGTCTTTTTCAAAAATCAAATTAAATTTATCTACAATCCCACTTCTGCACCACTGTGGAGTTTATTTAGTTCTAATTTATTTGTCTTTATTCTAATTTATTGTCTATAATCTAATTTATTAAAACTCACGATAGCTAATTACTAATTTATTAAATAACTTTACAAATGTATTTATTTCACGTTTCGTTACATTTAAATACCGCGTGTACCGATCTTCTTATGACTAACTCAAATACAAAAATCTTTCATTTATATACACAACTGTTGTCATCTGGAACTTTCGGCAAACTTCCTGAATAATCTCGTATTTTGGTGAAGGCGCTCGACTCGTTTTTCAACCTCGAGACGTGGATGACTCACTAAAATTAGTGTCTAGAGATTTCTGTAAACAACTGGTAGCGAAGCTCAGGTATATTTTGACCTACAAATTACGAGAATCAATAAAAAAAGAATTAGTCATAAAATATTTACAGTTCTATATACCATAACATTTAAAATCGTAAAACAAATCTTAAATCAGCCCCCAAAGGACCAAAAAAAAGTTTGCTATATCAACCTATAGATTAATGAGGTATACAAAAAATTATCAGTTCATCGAATGTTCTGTAAGTTTGGGATTTGTTATTTCCACAAAATTTTTTATGAACCCAGAAGGAGATATTATTGCATTCACCATGCCTAATAATAAAGCATACTCAAAGCACCTGGACATAAACCATTAAAAAATTAAAGATTTAAGAGACTTAGTACGAAAATATGTACCTTTAAATGACCAAGGTTATTACAACCGCATGTTTGAAAATATTACTGATAATGCCGAAGACCCAAATTTTGGAGATGTAAACGAAGATCGTAATGAAGGTAGTGTTAGTGACTCTTCTTATGTATAAAATAATTATTTGGTTATTATATTTTCATTTCAATGTATCATTTGCAATAAAAAATCCAAAACCAGTACATTGTGCAATTTTTATTTTTAACACGTGGGATTTTTGGAACAAAAAACAGGCAAGTCCATTTTCTCAAAACAAAATTGTTGCGTCTACAATATGAATGAAAAGTAGTGATTGAATAAATAAGGCTTGTCTAATGTTCCTCTAGAAGGATTAATTTAATTAAGTACAATTTATTCACATTTTCTAAAAATATTAAGTTTTTTTTCGATTTCCCAACAATTTAGAAAAGTGGAGTTGCCCGGTTCTTGCACCGAGGTCTTCAATTGCATTGCATGTTTTTGTGTTTCTAATTTCTAACTCTGGATTTTCTTCATCATCTCATATTTTAAGATACTCTGCCTTTTTTCATATTCTTTCTTTAGTTTTCTAAACATGTAGCCCATGTCTTTCTCATCATTCGCTACGACTACCTGATCATCTGCGAAAAATAAAGTTGTTAGAATTTACCACCGCCTATGTCTATTCCAATTCCGGATACTTGTTTCCTCCACTGCTCTAGCGATGATTGAATATATATTTTAAATAAGGTCGGAGATAGACAACATCCTTGTTTAAACCCCTTTGTTATTGGAAATTATTCAGATATAAAGTTTAATTCTTTAACGACACTTCTTGCATTTTTGTATATATTTGAGATAGGATCCACATACTCTCTACTGAGACCTACTTTCGTCAATGTTTGAAACAGTTTTTTCAAAGGTGCCGTATTGTATGCCTTCTCTAAATCTACAAACAATAGGTAAGTACATAGATTCCTTGCCTTCCGTTCTTCGATTACCTGCTGCACAACGAATATACCATCAGTGCACGATCTTCCTACACGAAATCCATTTTGTTTACGACCGTACAACCTCCCCAATGAGCTGATAACAGTTATTCCCCTATAATTAGAGCATTTGCGTTTATCATCTTTCTTGAATATTGAGCTGATGTATCCAACATTCCAATCATCAGAGATATTTTGTCCTTTTAAGCATTTGTTAACTAGTTAAACCAACATCTCATCTAATATTTTTGGTCCATACTTTACCAACTCAATTGGGATGTCTCTCCTGCTTTACCGTTTTTCGATCTTTTGAGGGCATCGCTTAACTCTCCGGTTGTTATCTTAATTATTTTTGTATGTTCGGATGTTTCTTCCATTTCGATCTCTTGGAATTTACATCTATCCTCTGTCAGTAAAACCACATAATGGTGTTTCCACTGTTTCAGATCTATTAACTGTAAGTTAGATTTTTCCTTTCCTTCTCCCCGGAGAGACTTTATCACCTTCCACGCTTGCCCAACTCTTGTTCCACCCATATACCTATCCACCTCTGCACATCTTCGATCCCACATCTCATTTTTACTTTTCACTACTTCTCTTTTTACATCTGGATTTAAATTTTTATATATCTTGAAATCTTTCTCCTTTCTCGTTTACATCCATTTCTAATAAGCAGTTTTCTTCTTGTTTACTAACGTTTGCATATTGTCCGACCACCATTCTTGATTTTTTGTTTCATTTACCATGTTTCATTTACCATGTACCAATATCATTTTCCTTTTCCGTTGCATTAGTCGTCTTTGTTTTGATCCATCCTTTGTATTCCGAGGGTTTTGGTCAAAATTTTTAGCATTTATTCCTTTGGACAAGGGATGAGTTGCTAGCCCATCGCCTCAACCCTCCTCCTTTATCCGGGATTGGGACCGGTACCGGCATTTACTAAGCTACTTAATTCGTCCAGCACTTACCGGAGGCGGAGTTTCTTATAGTTTATATATACAAGCAAATATGTCAATTTTCATCCATAGTGTCATGCATTATATCGTATGTCACAATGCGTTGCTATAACGAAGACGATGTGTAGTGCCCTTTTGGTAGTAAATCTTTTTTTAGACATAGTACCCTATGATATCTCGTATATCGCTATACGTTCATTATTAATGATGATACTGTCTAGTACCCTTTAGTCGCCTTATTTGTTTGTTCTTACTTAATATTCGTTATTTCCTCCCCTTTCATTTGCTACGTCACATGTTAGAATTCGTCCAGTTGGTTATTTTGTATTCAGCCAGAGGCCTTCTTTAAGTCAATAAATCAAAATTTGTATTTTCGTTAAACTATTTTTATCCATGGCGCCCTATGACATCTCGTATGTAACTATACTTTCATTAATAATGAAGACACTGTGTAGTGCTCTTTTGGTAGTCATCTTGTTCGTTTCTTTTATCTTATTATACTCGTAATATCCTTCCTTTCATTCAACATATCACACGCTCCAATCGGACCAATAACAAAGGAGATGTGGGTTAATAAAATTTCATATATGCTTATTATTGAATTGTTAATATTTTTTTTATAATAATACCACACATTTACCACACATCTTTAAATTTTGAAAAATCTTTATATTTCCTTTGAAAATAGATTAATATTTATAATATCTTTTGAAAATCATTATTTTTTATTATTATGGTTTTAAAAAATCAAAAATTCTGGGAGTGAAAGCATAGCTTTCGTATCTTCTACGCTTGGAGAGATGGTTTTTAATTTAATTTATTTTATTCTATTCTATTCTACTTAATTTAATTTTGATTTAATTTAATTTATAAATATTTTAAAATCAAAATTGAACAAGTCGATCCGGTATTTCTCGAGTTGTTATAAAAAGTTTTAAAAAAATTAAATGACGTCTTGAAATCGATATACCTACAAAATCCAGCTTGTACCTTCTTGCATATAAACTAAAATAAAGCTTTAAAATATCATGTATATGTTATATGTTGACACGTATTTCAACCTAATAGGTCTCATCAGAACAGTTATTCAAAGGTATTCTCAATGTTAAAGATCAATATTTTCTGTCTTTTAAGAAGCAACACTAAAATGGCTTCAATACGGACGCAATAGCGACATCTGACAATAAAACCGTCAAATAGTTTCGAAACACAATTCAGATTTCCGCTTTAATCTGTGCTTTCTAAAAATTTCAAAGCAAAACAGACGTTGATAAAGCGGAAATCTGAATTGTGTTTCGAAACTATTTTACGGTTCAATTGATTTTGTTATTTACTATAATTGTTATACATTTTTAACCCGTTATGTCGAGATAAACAGCAAAGAGAGACTTCTTTAATCCACTTTAGTTGAATATTTTTTTATAGCATCAGGCTCTCTTCGGTGATAATTTACACTGTGCATGATTTTATTATATTATTGTATTTGTACAGGTATTTCTCAATCATAATACTGTTTGTTTTTATATGTATACCACCATTTAATAATTGATGCCGCCTATATTATCGTGTTGTTGAATATATTGTTTTGTTTTATCAATGAATTTTATTTCTCAACTCCTGACAAGTTTCCTGATAAAATAATAACTCTGAATATTTAAAATAGGTAAAGAATTAATAAATAAGACTTACTCACAATCAATTTAATTTAACTATCTGACGACCGGTTTCGCTTTCTACAATATGCAAAGCATCCTCAGGTCTCGATACAAAGTTAAACAAATGCTGAAATAATAAAAACTCATATTAGGGTGTTGTCCAATAACGATAAACAAAGTAGATGTTGTAAATTACAATAATTATGCCAATATTACATGTCTGTGGTTTTATTTAAATGAGTAAGTTGAATAAAAGGTATAAAAATTTTAAAAGTTTAAACAGACAAGGTAAGGCCCACAAATTGTTATAAAATAGTCTCTTCGATTGTAATAAATTAACAAATGAGCAAATAAATAAATAAAATAAACATTACTTACATGCCGGTACTCTATTAATTGATGGATGGTAGAACATGGTTGAAACTACTATATATTGTTGAATGGAGAACTCAATTCTATTATTGCAGTTGTTTGACAGTAAACGGGAAGTTCTTGAGGAGATAGATTTGATCCAATGAAGAAGAGATATGTGTGTGATTGTTTGTTAAATGAAAGTAATGTAATATATCATTGTGTTATTAAAAGCTATTTATACTTATTCGAGAGATATATTTTTGAAATGTGTGTTATTTATTGAGTAATTGTTTTAAGAAGGTGACAGTTTTATGGCAATGAATAAGTTTAGATGTAAAAATTGTGTGGGTGTGCAATTATTTTCCAACCTAGTTATCAAATTACTTTGATAAAGTTCTATTGGCAATTAGTAAATTATTGGAAAGTCAAGTGAATAAAATATTAAAATACAAACAATTAAGGACAATTTAAACACACTAAAACAGAAAACACTTAGAAGGGACGAAACAAACATTGAATTTAAAAAGGGGGGAAGGGCTATAATGCACTACATCGTAGTCTTGGGCACAATGAGTTTTTTTATGTTTTATCTATTAGATTTTAGTGGTAAATTTGACAGATGTAGGTTAGCATGTGACAGTTCTTCTTGTGTTTCTCAATACTGTAAGTTAAGTTATCTAGTTTTATGAAATATGCTGTTATTAATGAATGTCTATAAATTGTTTCAATTTAGATATCAAAAGTAAATTGATGTGTTTAATATTGGCATACTTTAACAATCTTTAATTAATCAAATTTAATGTAACAATATGGATAATTGAAATACATCCTACAATATAACTAACTCAGTCTAATGTCCAAATTACTGAACAAATTAAAGTAATTCTTTGGCAACTGAACATGTACATTTTATAATCAAATGTATAATAAGTTTACAAAGTTTTCTATTTTTATTTGAAATTGTTGTATGTGTGAGTTATCTGTCAGGGTATTTTTTAATTATTTGAGATATTTATTTCAAATTCTGATATATTAATATCTAATATACTAATATGTAACCAAAGTAACAAATGGATAATTATTGATGGTAATTAATTTATGGGCTCAAGAAATTGACTGAAGTATAAAGCCTTCAATAATTAGTTGGTAGTTCTAATATCTGACAGTTGGAACCGGAAATTGTTATACGAACAGGTAGAATGATCATCTATTTATTAATGCTTTTAATAACACAATGATATATTACATTACTTTCATTTAACAAACAATCACACACATATATCTTCTTCATTGGATCCAATCTATCTCCTCAAGAACTTCCCGTTTACTGTCAAACAACTGCAATAATAGAATTGAGTTCTCCATTCAACAATATATAGTAGTTTCAACCATGTTCTACCATCCATCAATTAATAGAGTACCGGCATGTAAGTAATGTTTATTTTATTTATTTGCTCATTTGTTAATTTATTACAATCGAAGAGACTATTTTATAACAATTTGTGGGCCTTACCTTGTCTGTTTACACTTTTAAAATTTTTATACCTTTTATTCAACTTACTCATTTAAATAAAACCACAGACATGTAATATTGGCATAATTATTGTAATTTACAACATCTACTTTGTTTATCGTTATTGGACAACACCCTAATATGGGTTTTTATTATTTCAGCATTTGTTTAACTTTGTATCGAGACCTGAGGATGCTTTGCATATTGTAGAAAGCGAAACCGGTCGTCAGATAGTTAAATTAAATTGATTGTGAGTAAGTCTTATTTATTATTTCTTTACCTATTTGAAATGGACTCACACAAGCAACACATTCATGATCTGAATATTTACTTTTTACCTTCAATTATTATTATACCTTCGACCAGAAGAAGGATCAGGCTGATTAAGTTTCGTGGGTAATTAGGTGGACGGAGTCTTTCTGCACTTCAATTTCTTATCTCTTTTGGTAAATTCAAAACTGTCCTTCCTGGAGACCCGATTAGAGGACTTACTTCGGAATTTATTTTAGTATTGAGCATTGCCATGATTGATTGACTAGGGCGTATTGCTGTGGATCTTTAATGGTTTGTTTGCCCTACTTGTGCATCCTTATGCCGTTGATTAAATCTGTGGTTCATCTGCCTTCGAGTTCGAGGCCGATTTCACAATCTCAGGACAAAAGGGTGTCCTACCACTTACCAACTCATCCCCCCGAAGTTTTGTATATCCTTTGTATATCGTGGAGTATGAAGTATGAGGTAGAAGGAAATATAGTGGTGCCCTCGGAAACCTAATAGCTATTCGGGGTCGGAAGAAACAAGAGTTAGCCAAGAAGAAGATAGGAAGGACGTATCACTCAAGACAAGTTGAAAATAAGTTTTTAACCTTTGTTTGCATGTTTTTGAATTTGTTTTTTTTCGATAATTTCATTAAAGGCAGCAGTTAATTTATTCAATGCAGCTTCCTTTTTATGTTTAATTTTTGGGATCATTCTTTTATCAAATAAAATTTGATAATTTTCAAGAAGATTAACAAACAATAGGTACTGATTCATTTTTGTCCTCGTCTAACTCTTTTGTCGCTTCGGAATCTGAACCACTCATTTTTACTTACTACTCACTTATTGTAATAATAATTATGCACAAAATACAAGCATATGAAAAATAACATGAAAAACTAGTTCTAATACTATTGATGTGATGCGCACAAGGGCACTACGGCTGACGCTACGTTTAGTAGCAGATCCTTCAGATAAGTAGCAAGTACTCGTACTTCGGTTGTGTAGTACGGTCTTTTCAACAAAGCACCTCCTTTTATGTAAAAGAAAATGGTACAAACTAGATACTATTTGCTGAAGCAATAGCATCTACTACGTTTTATACATTCCACATCTCAATGGCCTTCGACTGTGGAGATTCTGGCAATTCAGGTGCTATAGTTGTTGATTGTCTTCTAGCGGTTAACACTAAAAATCGGTCGTGAGCTGCATTTGTAGCGCGCTCATATCCTGGATGACGTTCGGCTGGACTTCCAGTGTCACAAAAACGCTGCTACAATGGACTTATAACACTTTGGAAGACACCCATGCGCTCAGCTACATTAGTTTGCCGCATGCCACTTTGAAGAAGGCCCACAGCCCTAGTCATCTCATCCAAAGTTAAATAACGTCGTTCTATAAACAATATTTTCAATGCGCTAACTAAACAAGAACTTTATATTGTTCTGAAGCTATTTTCTTGTGGCATTTTAAATTAATTACTATTTAACGAAGTGGAAATTGAAACGTCAATAAACGTATTTTTATCTTTAATTGTGGCTTATTCCCAGTTAAATAGTAAATAATTTAAAATGCCACAAGAAAATAGCTTCAGAACAATATTAAGAAACCGTTATGGGCCCAGCGTTATTCAAAATTTTCGGAGATTGGAAATTCTATACAAGAAACTGATTTCCGAAGTGGAAATTGAAACGTCAATAAACGTATTTTTATCTTTAGTTGTGGCTTATTCCCATAGTAATTAAGAACTTTATAGCACGAACAAAATCGAAACTAACAGAATATTTACTGCAGTATAAAAACTATAGTTTTTTCCTCTCCCGTTAAAAACTTTATCGAATATTTTGTTATCACTTTTGCCGTTTTGTTTTCTCACAAAAATCTACAAGACGAGCAAATGTATAAATTCAATTAAAATCAAACGACCACATGAATTTATTTTTATTAATTTTATTATCTTATAAAAATATCCCTAGACCTATTAAATATCCCAATTCATTTAATGTAAGTAGTTTGTAAATAAACAGTTTACTAAAAAAAAACGTTTAAGGGAAGTGTATGTTCAACAGTAGACGCAACTATCGGGTTATGTAGTAACCAGTGACGCATTTGTAAAAAATATTTGCATTTAAATATTTTCTTAAAGTAGGTAACTACTTTAACAAACATATTATTTTGTTTTATTTTAATATGACATTGCCCCTCTAAAATCTTACAGAAGTTTTTAATTCCCTATTTAAAAGATAATTATTCCAAAATAAGTAACTGCCAACTTGATTCGTCCAAATTGACAACACCCAAAACTTGCTATTAGTCAAATAAATTTAGGACAGGTTTTTCACTCAGCTTATCAGTAAAACTAGTTTTAAGTTCTTACATTTTTATTGGTGAATCAATAATTTTGGGAACGACTGTATGTTATTAGTCACACCACTAACGAATAGCTGCTGAATGTATTGTTTTTTTGAAGGTGTGTGAGTAAAGCTGAAATATTATTTGATAAAACGCTAAACCAATAAAAAACGAACGTGCTTTCAACTTGTTCAAGAAGTGTTACTTATTTATACTTATGAATTTTGCTACTTGAAAATCAGGTCTTTCAAATCGAATTATTGTTTCTCTATCAAATATTAGTAGCCCAGTCTGGTTAAAAAAAAAGATGGAAAAATGTTTCGCAGATATCTGAAGCTTGTAAGACATAGGTGGGGGTTACTAGATGACGAATAGATGAAAAGATACTCCTATTTTTTCCTTGCGTTTTTTTTAAACAACAATTTATGGTCACAATTTGATTTTTTATCTATAAGTTTTTTCCCTTATATTTTAAATAAACAATATTTATATCATTCTTTTATATCAAGAATATCTTTATTTTTCCCGTTTGTTCAATTAAAATTGATAAATAATTTACGGAGATATTTGCAAAAAAAGCAGTTTTTTGTACTAATTTATAAATTTTGTTAATTTTTTTATTAACAAAATAAAATGGTGTTAATACATTTATACATCGAGTAATTCATCATCATCAATGGTGCTACAGCCTTATGAAAGAGTCTCGACCTTCCCAAGTCTATTACGCCAGGCAGTCCTATCCATTGCCAACCGTTGCCAGTTTGTTGCGCCTATCTTTCTACCATCCTCATCTACACCATCCTTCCATCTGAGTTTTGGCCTACCCCTTTTTCTACTTCCCACGGGTTGTGACATAAGGATTCTTCTAGGATGGTTGTTCTGCTGTGATGTTGCTAGATGTCCTAGCAAGAAGGGGATAAAGGGGTAGAATGCGAATATAGGGAGTTGATTCCAGTTTACTCCAATTAGCCTCTTTTACTCAAATCCGACTCTCACCTTCACGATGGTGTCCCCTGTTAACCGAGCAACCCAGCTGGAGATCCGGTATCCAAGCCCGGGTGGAAAGTTAAAAATGTACAGTGATAATAGTTCTATGTACAGTATATACATACAAACGAATACATAATGTACAAAAAATAGATGAATTGAAAAAAAAATATAGAAAAATATATAGGGGAAAGGTAGGTAAAGTGGAATAATTACCGATTCAAGCTTGTATCCCGGTAGAAGTATTCGTCTTAAAAGTTTGAGTTTATGGAAGAAGCCACTTACGTTATAGCCCTACGTAGTACTGTTAAGAAATTAAACTAATATATCACCACTTCGGAGAAAAACGTCAAAAATAAAAGTGGTGTAATATTCCACTTTACCCGCCATATTGGAGGTAAAGCGGAATACAAAAACTTAAAATCGATTAATATTATTTATTCAACTAAGCATATAAACAGAGCTCAGGAACATTGAAAAACCCTCGTCTTAACTGTTTTGGTTCATTAATAATCATTTTAATGTCCTTAATGTTGTAATCTAATACATCATCTTTATTAGGCCATTTGAAATATTTTTGCGTCCTTTCCATACACTTTACAGACGCTGATTCACCTGATTTTGAAATTACTAAACCGGGAAATGTTTGTCCGTTGTACTCTACAGCTACATATATCCCTTCCTTAATATCTTCTGTTTTTATGGTAGGAATTTGAACTGGTAGGTCCAACTCTGAACCGCTGTCGGTGTCACTATAAATGCTGATGTTTGCATCATCTTCTTCTTCGCTGTCGCTTTGAAATAGTTGCTTCGTAACTTTCTTGGTTGGATTTTTTGGGGTCGGAGCCTTCAAATTCTTTAACTCTTCAATAAAAGGGGTAGAAGTTGCTACTACAGTTTTTCCTGATCGAGCCCTTTTCTTCGTTGGATTTTCGATATTTGAAGCGACCCGTGGGATAGGTAAAATATCCGCAGGACTAACAATAGTCTTATGGAGGAGAATGTCATTTGACACTGGAGTGGACGCTGATGGCAGGTTAGATGTAGCGAGTAGAGGCCCAGGACGATCAGTTGTATCTGCAGCCACGAAAACGTTTGGATCAGGTCTCTCAAACGGTCAAATACCCGTCTTCTTAAATCCTGAGATAGCTGTTGCCATACTAGCTGCCTTCAAGTAAGCTTCTCCGAAGAGAGGACCGACATCATTAATCGTCACAACTTTCCCCGGGTGGGTTCGCAGCCAAACTCGCACTGCCTGTTCATAGAAGGTCGACATGGGATACATAAATGATACGTCCAGTGGCTGAAGTTGATGTGTGCAATGTGGTGGTAGCACCAGGATGTCTACAAAGTTTTTCTTAGCAAGCTCTAAGACTTCAATGTTTTTTATGTGGGTTGAATGGCCATCTAAAATTAGTAAAACCCTGTCCTCGGAGGTAGGCTTCGCAAATTTAATAAAATGGTGAAACCAAGCCGTAAAGATTTCGGTCTGCATCCATCCAGAAGCATGCGTGAAAATTTTGGTATTCAGAGGAACTCCAATATCGAATGTCAAGTGATGTCTCACCCGTGAAAAAATAAGAGCAGGAGGGATGTATTCCCCTGCAGCGTTGAAGCAAATTTCTGCAGTTATAAGCGTAAGTTGTTTTGCAGAAGAATGAATTGATAAACCACCTTGACATGCAGTTAGAGCCTCAGCCATTGCCGTCTCGTCCCAACTCTGCTGCGAAGTCTTTCGTTTGTAAAAATTAGGCATGCTAAAAAAATGTTGTCACTTAATAACATTGTTAATCTTTTAGGAGGTAAAGTGGAACGTCATTCCGCTTTACCCGCATCAACATTTTTTCTGTACAAACACGATAGCTACTAACCAAACGTGCTAATAAGTTAAAGAAAGAGTATTTATGTCCACAAATAACCATTTTATACAATAGATAATAAATACGGTTAGAAAAACTTACCTGTTGCTGATAAGAAATTTCGTCTTAGTCACGAAATATTACAACTTTTTGTTAAAAAACAATGATCTTGTTTAACTCACATGAACATATCAATGAAAGTGCGCCATATTGAAGTAAATATTGCCAAATGTCAAAAGGTATATTGTGGTAGGAGTTACAACAAAAACCGCCAATTTTGAAATTAAATTTTAAGCTTATTCCGCTTTACCCACCCATTCCACTTTACCTACCTTTCCCCTACTAGTTAATATTTACAAAAAAAATACCCAAAATAACCAAAATATATTTTTTATGAATTCCTAAATACCTAATTGTGTTTCGCTGTCGATATCCACTTCAAGATTAATAACAATTGGTGTGATTATGTGATTCAAAGTAACATATGAATATTCTACGTTCATTACATGGCGAACTGAATTTTTCTAACTTTCTGGGGAGATATCATCAACACATTTCCCTATTAATTCGACTACACTACCACTTAAAGTCGGAGAAACATTTTGTGACCTAACATTTGACTTTAGTTGGTGCCACAATATGCTCTATGGGATTAAATAAACAATAGTAGGGCGGAAGCCGTAACACTGTATGTCCCATATCCTCGACCAATGCGTCACAAACATATACTTTTTTAATAGAAAATGATTTTAACACTTTTTAACAGTTCATTTTTTAAATAACTTCCTCAAAATATATATCGTTTTCTAACAGGTAGTTTTTAATTTCAATTTTCGTGTTATTTGCACTTGGAGACATGTAATTGACAACTGTAGTAACTTGCATTGTCCATTACTATCACACTATTTTGAGGAAAGTTAGGTATAAGACAATTCTTAAACCATTGCTCAAAAAGCTCTGCCATTGTATCCTCATGGTAGTCCACGCAGGAGTCTTTAATGTTCTTTGCAGAAAGCCATAAGGCATTTGGGACCCAACCATTTTCTAATCCTGCATGTAAAATTGTTATTATTTTCCCTTTGTTAGATGGAGCTTTTGTTTGACACCTGTTGGAAGAATCGGACCATCCTTTGGATGGTGTTTCATGAGTTTCAAACCATGTCTCGTCCAGATAAACTATTTGTTGATCTTCTGTACGGTACTTTCTTATGGAAGTTATATATTCAGTACGCCACTTTTGTAAACGATGGGACTCCATAAGCACTTGCCTTTTGTCAATTGTACGATATCTGAAGCCCATTTTAGACAAAATCCTCCAAAGACTAATGCGGCTACAGTTTATTTGTGTATCATCATTAGTAAGCCGTTGTTTTAAAGCATCTAATGTAGGTATCCGTTGCTCTTCGTACATTGTGTAAATTTTTCGTCTTATTAAGTCCGTATCACTTTTGTCAATACATTTGCTGACATTTGGTAGAACCGGCATCCTTACGCTTCCTTCTTGACTTAATGGGATTTGATGTAATTCTTTTCACTGAGGTTAGAGGTATTTTCGTTAAATCAGATATTTCACTGGCAGCAGTAAGTCCTCTTGTAAGTAAAGAACTATATATATTGTTTTTTATGATTTCTCTAGCGTCAGCAGATAAATGCTTTTTCTTTGTTGGAACACTGGAAGAAGCACCATCAATGTTTTTCCACGGACGCCACATAATACTGTTTTATAGGTATAACACTGGTAACACTTTCAACTAAATGAAACAAAATGTATATTTAAAAATTTCTCATCGGTCTTATATACTTTTACAAATTATACAGAATAGAGGGAACCTGTATAATTATTCCAGGAAATACTTAACGATCAACAAATTTATTGTGGTCATTAAAAGATCAACCATTGATAGTGAAACTCACTGTTAAAATGTTTACAACTTTATGAAATAAAATGTATTCTAATCGTTTTTATAATTTTATACGATTTTTTAATCGTTTTTATATTACCAGGAATTTATGATACAAACAAGATAACGATACTCCACAGTAGCTTCAATTTTACCTGAATACTTACCTGCTCAACTAATGTTGACTAAGCTAGGGTACTTGCGGTAGGGTTTTATTGCAATCATTAAGCACTCAACCATTTTTCGTGAAATAAACTATACTAGTACTGACTGTTTGTGTTTATTTATTATGTTTTATAAAAGAACAACTTACTATAAACCGTGATATACGCATGACATCACAGAACTAGTTCTGTTCTGTATAGATGAGCGTTGAATCACCGAACTGTTTCATTCAACCGTTTATTTGTCGTTAACGAATCTACGGTTTCTCAGTGGGAAGCCAACTAGTTGATGTTGTTCTGAAGCTGAAATCTTTATTGATAGTTCGTTAAAGGATTTATTTATTGTAAATATTTAATTAAGAAGTATTTTTCATAGTTAAAATCATTTACCTAGTACAAGCGTAATAATTGTATTTTCAAAAAATGCACATTTGTAGAAGATGCAGTTTTATGCTCGACTTTTTGAATTTTGCAATGATCGATTATTTTTAATTTGAAATATTAACACATGATAGTCCCCGATTCACGTTTTATATTATTCAGCAAACATAATTTTTATTTGGAGTTGAATTTTGCCTAACGTAAATGTGAATTTATTCTGTGAGTACTGAATATTTACTTTA
Organism: Diabrotica balteata; assembly: GCA_918026665.1. NCBI lineage: Eukaryota > Metazoa > Arthropoda > Insecta > Coleoptera > Chrysomelidae > Diabrotica > Diabrotica balteata. The sequence continues at coordinate 101,102,118 of OU898283.1, read as the reverse complement.
TTAACTAATTGTGTTTAACATGTCTGCGCGTAAAGATGTTAGTATTTTATGGCATCATTTGAAAGACATTAACAGTGAGAAGACTGTATGAAATATTTGCAAAGAAAAACTTGGTTATAAATCAACTACAGTAAATTTGAAAAGCTGTTGCCAGTATTTCAGTATATTTTTCTTTGATTCAAGAAAGCATGTTTGTTTATGTACTCGCTTATTTGAAACTACTGTTAAACAATCAACCAATTAAATATTTTAATTATTTTTTCAACTTGTTACTTGTTTAAGAAAAGCGGTTCAGTTTCGTTAATGATAAAAACGTCAACCTCTATTGTTTTTCTCGTTACTACAGTGTCCTTACTTTAAGAACTCGACGTTGCCAAATAATTTTGTAAGCTTTTTTATTTTGGTGTCATACTGCAGTTTATTATTTTTATTGGGAATAAGGCACAATGTGACTTTAAAATAAGCTTATTTTGATGTTTAGATTTCCAATTCGGAAATCGTACTTATAGGAAACATTAATAAATTATATTTAAATAAAACGATTTCCGAAGTGGAAATCAAAATGTTAAATTCAACTTCTTGTAAAAGTAAATTGTGGCATATTTAAAGTAAAAAACAGTAAGTTGCCACATAAATCAATTCGCCCAAATTTGATTGTCTTAGAACGTTGTTAAAATGCAAAAAAGACAACAGATCAAATAAAACCAATAAGTTTGGCAACGATGAACTTCTCCTCTTTTCTTAGTTCCACTAATGCAGTTTCGATGATATAAAGGGCGGACCTAATATACCTCTCTCTTTTTAAATAGGTGTTTCTCACTCCATCTCACGTAAGGTACATACCGACCATAAGCTTTTACCTACACTGTATTTATATAATTCATTAATTAATATATATTTGAATGATTTGAGTGGATACATTGTTCTGTACTGGTAAGTGCTTAATTTACTGTACGTGAACCCCCGACATTTGGTTTTTGTCTCTGAGTACGTTGGAAACTTAAGTTCTCCATGACCAACAGCTTATCCGTTACCGCACCAGTCAACTATTTGTTCTACTCTAAGGTGTTGTATCCCATCAAATAAAACTACGCTAATAAAAAAAATTTATTCATAGTATGCATTAACCTTATAAATCAACGTCATTTTTCTGACAACATTCATATAAATTTTAAAAATGAAAAGAATAAGAGAGATAGTTTATTTCAAAAACAGATCCGCGGAAAATCGATAACTCAGTTCGTACCTATATATACAAATCAACAAACATATCTTAGATTTAGGGAATGACATTAAATAAGCATAAAAATACACAATCGGGCGTTACAAATATTTCGTATCGAGTATTTTTTCTGTAGTAAAGTATAATAAGTGCCAAACCTGGTGAACCTGATCGAATGTACTTGAAAATCACTCATTTACGTTTGTATGGATTCATACATTTAGTAAATGTGATAATGAATGTTCTGGTCAACCCGTGACAAAGCATTCTTCAAAATTAATCAAACTTTTATATCATATACCATAATTCAATTAAAGCTGCACAAAATTGGCATAGAAATAAACGAGAGTTTCAGTATAATTCTCTCTACAGGTACATCTCCAAATTTTAGGTCAATAATAAGTTTTTTTACCATTGTCACTTTCATACACAGTTCGATTTAGATAAAAATCTTCTAACTTCGAGTATTCTATGAGTTATTCGTTTTATGACCTCACTAACAATGTATCTGCTTCCCATAATCAATTTTTATTATTTTATGGAATCAAAACGATAATTAGAAGTGGTAAGTCTCCTAAAAATAGATACAATGACCTTACAACATCAAACTATAACCCCGATTCGATTTGTCGTATCACAGATAGATCATCTTAAAAAAGGCATCGAGATTGAAGATCACTCGGGAAGTCTCAACAAAAAATGACAGAACCGGATTACTTTTTACACTTGTTTACCTAGTAGTAAAAGGAACCGCCTAAATTACCTTGTAATAACCCCTCTATATGATAATACCTCCACAGTCCGCATTCGTTTTCTTATACCACGAATACCATTTAAGAAGAAATCGACGTTGAAAAACCCCCTAATTGTGTCAACAATATCTGACATATTTATCGAACATATTTACCTAGTGTCGATTTAATAAGTACCTTCTAAATCGCCGCAAAGTTTTTTCCACTGCTTTAGCTAAATCAGCTTGAGCAAAATCCTCTCCCAACATCACATCTACATCCACAATACCAAAACAACAATAATAAACCTACTATAAGATCATCTGACAGACCCTGAGTGTTTTAACAGACCATATGACGACACCCCCGATTACTTTTCAACATTTATTATCTAGCTGTAATTAAGGAACCGACTAAATTACCATAAAGCCCCTTTTGTACAGTAATAACCCCACTATACGGTAATCCCTCTACAGTTCGCATTCGTTTTCTTATACCACGGATTATTTGAGAATCGAGATTGAAACACACTGATTGTGTCAACAAAATATCTGACAGCATCCGATTATCTTCATCTTTCACCTTGTGTCGATTTAGAAAGTACCTTCTAAATCGCAGCAAAGTTTTTTCCGCTACTTTCGTCGAACCAGCTCGAGCAAAATCTTCTCCAAATGTCACATCTATAAAAGCATACAATAATAATCCTGTTCTGAAGCTATTTTCTTGTGGCATTTTAAATTAATTACTATTTAACTGGGAATAAGCCACAATTAAAGATAAAAATACGTTTATTGACGTTTCAATTTCCACTTCGGAAATCGTTCTCAAAATAGTAATTATTATAATAGTAATTAATAATAATCCTATTATATGATCACCTGACAGGTCCCGATTGTTTCAACAAACGATATGGCAGCACCCGATTACTTTTCAACATTTGTTACCTAGTGGTGATTTGACATTGACATTGTAAAAGCCTTGACATGTCAGTACAAGCAACAAGCGACAGTAACGTTTGCGTAAGGGATTGAAATCTTAGGAAGACTGCCTAACGAAGATCAAGTCCTGAAGATGATTCTACGAAGAGCGTTAACAATATCAGATATACAGACGATACGATTATAATACCAAAACGCTTGCAAGAGAAGTTGCAAGTTAATTAATCCAAAATACTATACATTCTTACATATAACTTATATTTTGTGTCACTTGCTCGGCAATTTTCAGAAATACATTACTACAAAACGAATTTTCCGTTAATATTGTCCATTTTTGAAATAAGTCTCGCAATCCGTTATTTAATGATTATTTTGAGTACATTGTTCCTTGAGTTGTTCAGGTTTGAATACTCCCTTCTCGGTAATGATTCCTTCGATCAAGGCTGCGGGTGTGACATCAAAAGCGGGATTCCAGCATGAAATACCTGCAAAAAAGAACAAAGACTGAGTTTGATAATGCCACATATACAGAGCAAATAGAAAATTAGTAAAAATGATTTTACAACATCTAGAACCAAACAGAGCTTATAGATTAATAGGACCCCCTACGAAGTAGGCAACACACTATGCACTGAATTAAAAACCATCTCATCGGAGTATGATAGGTAATCATTTTCTGTTTGAAGTTGCAAATCTTTATTTTAGTTACGTTAATTTACGCATAGACACAAAGATACTTAAAGAAAGTAAACATATTCAACTGTACGATTCCGCTTTTATATATTTTATAATCTCTGACCTCAAATAGGATCAGATTCTGTCTCTACGTGATCTAGATACTTTCTTCGAGACCGTCCACAGCGTCTTGCCCTTATGGCTTTTATCTATAATCTTCTATCACAACGATGGCACAGAGGTTACAACCCAGACAATATATTTGTCAGCGACAGGATTGGAGACCAGGTGACAAAAATTGTTGGAAGTGCCCTCCCAAAAACACAGCACAGACCACTTGTCTTTTGAACGCGGCAATCAGATACGAAATTGTTGCTTTCAAGAGAAAGTTCAATTGCACTAAAGCAAAATGGAAAAAATTCGCTGAAGCATTAGATCAAGAAGTTTCCCAGCTAGAACCGTGCTCTGATTCATACGATAAATTTGTACACATCGTAAAACAAATATCACGAAAATATATTCCTAGAGGTTGCCGAACCGAATACATAGCGGGGCTAAATGAAGAATCTAAACCCCTACTTGAAAGATACGAGCAGCTATATGAAGACGATCCCTTTCTCAAGCAACAATACAGGCCGGGGAGGAAGTGCTACATGCGATATCCGCCAACAGAACGGACAGGTGGTGCAAGGAGGTCATGGAGTCTAGACATGAAACAAAACAGCAGACTCGCTTGGAAATTACTATCTTGGTACTAAACTGACAAAAGTCACACCCGATCAGATAGCCCATCATCTCTGACGAATGGTAAGACGACGTCAAGGAAGAACAAAGTGAGACTGCAACGAAATCTCGACGAAGAAGAGGATGTTCTAGGTACCTCCTGTTGTCTGGAGGAGATGAGAAGAGCGATCCACCAAATGGAAGATAATAAAGCGGCCGGCCTGGACGATTTACGAACACAACAAATAAAGCACTTTGGACCAAAAACCCTAGAGTTGCTCGTAAAAATGATGAACTGTGGCGTCCTTATATTCCAAATCCTCAAAATATGGAGGAAAGCTAGAGTGGTGGACCTCTTAAAACCAGAAAAGGATCCGGAGGATACAAAGGGTTTAAGACCTGTCTCTCTTTTATTACACCTTTTCAAGGATTTCGAACGAATGATACTGAACCAGATCGCTGAATCTGAGGACACTAAAATTATTCCTGAACAAGCAGGGCTTAGACCCTAAAAATGCTACTGCAGTCAAACTCTTAATCTCACCCAACATATTGAGGATAGGTTTGAACGGAAAGAAATAACAAGAGTAGCTTTCATAGAACTGACTGCCGCCTATGACACAGTTAACCATCAACGGCTGCTGGTAGAACTCTACGAAATTACAAAGGATTTCCGACTAACAAGGTTAATGAAATGTCTTCTCCAGAATAGACGCTTCTACGTAACGCTCCAGTCAAGAACACTCGGTGGAGGGATCAAAAAAATGGACTCCCACAGGGAAGTATCCTCGCGCCGATGCTATACAACATTTACACCAACGACCAACCCAAAACCAACAAACAAGACAGTTTATTTCCGTGGATGATACAGCTGTGGCAGCTCAGGGAAGTACCTTCAATGAAGTTGAAGTAAAACTGACAGATGCCCTAGAAGACTTAGTACTATACTATGACGGAAACCATCTGAAACACAATCCTACAAAAAACTAGGTGTGTGTTTTCCACCTTAGAAACAAGCATGCCCGAAGGACACTGGAGGTGAAATGGCGTGGTCAGATGCTGGAACACAATGAGACGCCAAAATATCTCAGCAGAAATGATGATATGATAATATCAGCAGAAAAAACCAAATGTATGACAACATCTAAATACCCACTACGGTGTAAAATCGAAATTGATGGGAAAATAATAAAGCAGGTAACAAGGTTTAGATATCTGGGAATAGATATAACTAGTTACGGAGAAGTTAAAGAAGTACGACAACAAAGCTGGAAAGCAAGTAAAGCGGCGGGATCTCTTAATGACACAATCTGGAAGAACAAACACCTAAGACAAGACACAAAAACAAGAATCTATAAAGCAGCAATTAGACCTATATTAACATACACGGCGGAGACAAAACCTGACACATCTAAAACGAGACGACTACTAGAAACAACAGAAATGAAAATACTCCGACGAATATCAGGGAAAAGTCTGTTGGATAGGGAGAGAAACGAAAACATAAGAAGAGCATGCAATATAGAAGACATAAATGGATGGGTGACAAAACGAAAACAGGAGTGGAACGAAAACATCAGTAGAATGGCAGAGGATAGAATAGTATGAATAGCACGAGTCACTTAAGTCACCAAATGGACGAAGAAGTATTGTCAGACCAAGAAAAAGATGGTGCGACAATTTAAACAATTTAGAAGCCTAATATTGAAGAAGAAACAGGTTTTAAAGCCTACGTACAAGAAGAAAGAAAAAGAAGAAGAAGAAGATCTTCACTTCTTCGACTTCAGTATATTTATGTCCTACACATATGGAGAGTAAACTTGACTTACCTTTCGCTGCTATTCTGTGTTCTCCGACGTGCGTCATTTCTCTATCGGGTCTCTCCTCGATGACGATGTGATCTCCGCTGGGTATAGACACGTCGATGGACGTAAAAGGTGCTGCTACGTAGAAAGGCACGCCGTGGTACTTGGCAAGAACGGCAATTTGATAGGTTCCTATTTTATTGGCAGTGTCTCCATTTGCAGCTACCTATATACATATTACACAAATTAAAATTTTGAATTTGCCATTATCGAATTGTTAACAGATGAATATCGCTTCGAAACAGAAGACTTTCACCTTTGGACCTGATCCGGCCGGTTTAAAGTTAGCTGAAATGACATTGAACGTGAGATTTGACGTAGAACATGACATTTAACAGACATTTGGTGTGGAATGTGATATTTTACGTGACGTTTGGCGTGAAACGTGATATCTGAAGTGACGTTTTAACATAAAACTGACGTTCGACGTGAATCCCAAGATTTTACAGGACTCTTGCCGTTTTCACATCACATTTCATGTTTTATCAAGGTTTTCCAGAGTTTTGCAAATTAGATGTCACGTTACACATCAGATCCGTCAATAGTCGGATCAGGTCCAAAGGTTCAAGTATTCTATTCTCAAGTGATCTCCATTTACTAGCGGTAAGGTGATCTTCCTGTATGTAATACATCCTGTTTGACTTATTGAAATGGATAAAATTCGCTGAAAGAAACCTTGCAGCTATCCGGATCGAAAGGACCATGGAGAGCAGAAGTAAAATTTGACCAGAAGGTGCTAGAGTTGTGAAATATTGTAATATTGAACATTTTGAGCGGAGAAAATAATCCTGTAGGCTCTTATTGACCGTAGAATTCACTTCTAGACTAGCGTATACCTACCTATCTATAGTTTATAATCTTAATACTACACTAAAACAGTTCTTACCCTATCGGCACCAACCACGACCGCGCTAATGTGTCTGAATTTCATAACAGCTGCTACCATACTATCAACTATGAGGGTGGCTGGAATTTTATCGTGAACTAGTTCGTAAGCAGTCAGTCTTGCACCTTGGTTGTAGGGTCTTGTTTCAGTACAATATACGTGTTCTAAAATAAAGTAAAATACCAAAAAATATATCAGTATACTTAAATACATAGAGTAAAAAGTTTAACAAATCAACATAGATCAGATAATTGTTACAATGCAGTAAATAATTATTATTTCGAAGAGATTATCTCCAATTACTTCTTCTTCTTAGGATGACAGCAGCTTGTCTAGCTTTTGGTGAGCTTGTCTTGGTAGTTTTGGCTTTTTGCTTAGACGGCGTTTTCAATTTGCCCTCTAGTGAAGTCGGAACTTGCTACAGAATATAACGCACTTTTACACGCCAATTTCTTTTCAAATTTCTTCGTCTTGTCCGGTTTTTTCCTGTCTTTGTTACAACTTTTTTACAAGCGAAGATCAAGAGAAGTATAGAGAGGAAAAGAATAGCGTACCTTAGAATGTGCTACTTTGCACTATTCCATAGTCACTTACAGTACGGAATATCTTTTTGGGGCAATTCTTCTCTACTCAGATCGAATTTTTAAACTACAAAAAAGAGAGTGAGGATATTTGCAAGAGCAGAGTATAGGGCACACTGTAAACCTTTATTTATGGATTTAGGTATTATGCCACTACCTTCACTCTTTATATATGAGACGCTGATTGAAATTCATGCCAACAAAGGTAAGTTTAACATAAACTCCAACTTCCATGATCACGATACACGATCTAGATATCTAGATTAGAGCACACTGTTTTAGGTATGTTGGTTTGTATAATTTTTTGCCAGATGAAGTAAAAGTCTTCACTTGTTATCGTTTAAGATTAGAATCAAATCACACTTTTTGAAACATTGTTTCTATTTAAAAACCTAAGTATAGTTTTTACTCAATAGTACTGGTTTGATCAGGGTATTAGCCTATTATGATAATATTTCATGTTTTTATATTTTTATTTAGTGTGTTTATCGTTCATTGAATTGTTAATATTAAATATCTGTTTGTAATGTATAAATTCGCAAAAAATTGTTATGTATGTATGTAAATTGTCACTATTCCTTTGACTTGTCAAAAACAAAACTATTTTTGTATATTGACTAAATAAATTCTATTCTATTCTATAATAAGAACTTCTTAATTTTTCTATGTAAGTTTAGGCATATTATTTGTTTTCGAACATTTTTCAGGTTTTTTTGGAAGTACTAATCGTATTTTTCGATCATTTAACTAAAATTTAGATACGAAAACCACAGACCACAAAAACACAATTTTAAAAATATGTTTGTCATCGCTGTTATCACTAGTAGTGTTGACAAACATTTGTCGATAACTATTTTATACGGATATCTAATATATATATATATATATATATATATATATATATATATATATATATTATATATATATATATATATAATATATATATATATATATATATATATATATATATATATATATAATATATATATATATATATATATATTATATATATAATATATATATATATATATATATATATATATATTATATATATATATATATATATATATATATATATATATATATATATATATATATATATATTATATATATATATATATATATATATATATATATATATATATATATATATATATATATATATATATATAATATATATATATATATATATATATATATATATATATATATATATATATATATATATATTTATATATATATATATATATATATATATATATATATATATATATATATATTATATATAATATATATATATATTATATATATATATATATATATATATATATATATATATATATATAAATATATATATATATATATATATATATATATATATATATATATATATATATATATATATATATATATATATATAAATATATATATATATATATATATATATATATATATATATATATATTATATATATATATATATATATTATATATATATATATATATATATATATATATATATATATATATATTATCGATTATCGAAAAACCCCTTTTGTGTAGAATTAGAAGAATAGTATTAGTAGAATAATCTTTGGAAACAGGTATAGATTGTGTATTAACAGACTGAGGACAAAAAAAAATCAATTTTATTTATTCTTTCTCTGAAACAGTAATTTGGTTTTACCAAATGATACACAGAATTTTTAAAATAAACATTAACAGTAGTAAACAAGATTTGAACTCTTTGATTGGATAGTCGTTTTTGATGGTAATGGGGTTAGCCTGATTAGGAGACCGGGAGCAAGGCAGTTGTAATTTGGCCATCGAAGGAAACAGTCGTTTCTTTAAAGATAGGGAGTGGTTCGTGAGTTTGGATACCGGCATTGTGAAAAGTAAATAGTTTTGCAGAAGTAGATAACAAGTAGATTAGAAGAGGTCCGTGTATCTACCGTGGGCATTTTGTGAAATATATGTGAAAGTAGTTTTACGGCATCAAGTTGACAAAAGGAGGTCCTTGTGTCAAAAATAAGTAGCTGAGTTTTAGAGTTTTAGACAAAGTTTTAGACAATAAACATTCTACTTACCTAGTCTTTTCATGCTGTGCAAGGTCCGAACAACCCCTAGGGCGGTACCATAACCAGCTGTAGCTAAAGACCCCGTATTGCAGTGAGTCAAAATCCGTACGAGGTTATCTCCACTAACTCTAGACAGAATATCTTTGGCACCATAATCACCTATAGCTGTATTGTCAGCTATGTCCTTCGCTAACATATCCTCAATAGTCTTTGTGAACCTAAATGATAATAATATGAAATAGATAAAGATAAAAAAATTTTCTTCTGTCTAATTTGAGTCCAAGTGCATTAAAAAAATATAATCAAATCAAAGAACAAAATCTTATTGTTACCTTGTGGTATTTCAGGTTTTATCAAATATTTCAGAGGTAAACCACAAATTACCAAAACCGTGACAAGTCACTATTAAATTGAGATAAAGGAAATTATTAATAAAAAAAATGTGGATACGGTGAAATAAAGAATGTGTTCTTTAAAAAGAATTTAGTTTTATTTTTTTTTTGTTGTGGGTCCACATGTCACCAATATATGTTAACATCATTAACCATTTTGCATTTTCAAATTGTTTTTGATAAATATAAATGTTACACAATGTTATATTATATGAATTTAAAAAAAAATCATTATACAACCTTTTAGCTCGAGCATACACAAATTCTTCTAATAAACAACCTTCCAGAAACATTTTCTACAAAAACCTAAGGTCTGACTCACTAAAGCCATCTAAAACTATTATTGGACAACTCTGGACTGGCTATACCAGAGAACTAGGAACACAATAGTTACTTCTTGATTTTTTATTTGTTTTAGTTTAATATCATTTACTCCAATATTCGACTTTAAAGGAAAAAATGTAATTTTAATAGGCTTCCAAGACATTAACAATCGATATCAATATAAAGTTTCTTGTTTCTCAGTCTCACCCAAAGAGAATTGGAATTTTTAGAGTTTGTGAAATTTCCGTGGCAGTTACAATGGCTTTGTTATTTTTCGATTATATTATGAAAGATAATTTATTAGGAAATTCCACGACGAACAAATTATATCTTGAATCAACACAAGCCAAAAAGAATCGGTGTATTATTGTATTATCAATGCCAATATCAGAATAAACAAAAAAGTATTTTCATCTATGGTTCCATCAATACGATTTTCACCATTACTTTGCGTTGTGCGATGTATTTGCAACCTTTTGTAAATCAAAAATAATTACACCATTTAGAATGTCAACAAAAGTCGGCCCTGCATGTAATTATTTTTTCAGTGCAATATTTCATATTTATTGAAAGTCAACATAAATGCTCAATTTTATTTAAGAATTTATATTGTGTGATATGCCCACTGACTATTAGTTAGCTGGTTGCTTTCCTGTCATTTTCACTCATTGGCGGCTTGCCCACGCAAGATCAAAGGAGTGTCGCTTCTCTGCGTTCGTAGTTCTCTGGCTATACCTTGTAGGTATTTTGTTTGAAATATATCAAAAAATATATGAATTTTAACAAATAATCATTCTACAGCCATTTAGCTGAAATACATTAAAATTCTGGTTCTAAACAACTTTTCAGAGATATTTCTACAAAAATCTGAAGCCTGGCTCGCTAAAATATGCTTTAACTATTTTTTACACCTCTCCACTGGACTATACTTTTTGGTAAATTATGTCAAAATTATCAACATGTATTAAATTGAACAAAAAGTCATTCTATAACCTTTTAGCTCAAGCATACTCAAATTCTAGCAGTAAACAACCCTCCAGGTATATGTCTACAAAAATCTAAAACCTGGCTCACTAAAATCAACTTGAAACCTATTTTTGACATCTCTACACTGGACTATACTTGATAAATTATGTGAAATGTATCGAAGTGTTGTATGAAATTAACAAAAATCTCATTACACAACCTATTAGCTGAGCACACCCAAATTCATCACTTACATTAAGTAAAAAAAATTAAATTAAAAATAAATGAATGATACTCACTTTGCTTTCATCTCTTGAACATCAACTTTTTCATCGTTGCACAATTGGTTGGCCAAATCTATCAGATCTTCAGCAGCAATTTTCATGTTAACAGCAGTTGGTCTGGAAGACACTAAATAGTTCAGTTTCCCTTCGATCTCTTGCCTCATCTGCTTCTTGGAATCATATTTTTCACTGTGCAATTCAACTGCTAAACTTAAACATCCTACTATAGCTATGGCAGGTGCTCCTCTTACCTGCCGAATAACCAACACTGTGTAGTTTTTTATTAATTATGTAGAACAAGTATTTGAATTTACAAGTATTCTAATTTTTGGACTGTAATGAACAAATTTTAACACGATGTCAAAACTAGTGATCAAAATTGACCTGATGCATTAGTAGAGGTAAAAGGTAATTGCATATTTTTTATAGTGGGGCAATGACTGGATGTTTAGAACAGATTTTATACTTTAAAAATAATAATAATAACAAGGCAAGCTGATTTAAGCCCATTTCAGAAACAATATGCACTCTTAGACTGAACATTAATAAGTATCATGAATGAACCTGGTGGTCCAATAAGCCGATCTCTCGACTATATATCAGAAACATATTCATATTATAACTTTAGGAGAAAAAATTCCAGTAAAAATGGCCAAGAGAAATCGCTGGAAATAACTTTCAAGTTTCTGGGTTAACCGCTAGGGGCGTAACCTGTAAAGAAAAATTTGAAAAAAAGTTTTTTGTAAAACTGCCCAATTATACCAAGTGTTAAATAAATAGATGTTATTTGTCCTTTCTAAATGTTCTAACCTAATCAAATCTAGAACTTGATAGAATTGTGATGATAGGACCTTTCTATAGTTAATCCAATGTACATTAACATAATGTTGACTATAATATTATAACCATTTTAGTAGGAGATTCCAGGTATACCCTTACAAAATGTGGAAAACTTTATAAATTTTAAAAATAAATGCTTAGTAAACCAACGTAAATAAACAAAAAGCAGTAAATAAAGCATTGTTAGCAGTTGGATCAACTGTATTTTGGTATTATATATTTTAGTTTCTGAAATATCACATGTTAAGTGTCCAAGATTCTGTAGTTTTGATAGATTTTCAAATACAATAAGTTGAAAATGAAAACAACTATTCTCAAACTATCAAAAGCTGTGGCAGTTGAGAATCTTTTAGGAATAGACATTCCAGTGGATACCTGTAAAGAAGCTGACCAGAAAAACGTAGTCCCAAAACAGAATTTTTGGGAAGTAACAATTACTACATACTCATGTGGATGACTCAGATCATTTTATTGACATTGTTGGACATTCAGACAACAAGATTGTTTAGTTAGTGATTTGTTTTCCACATAAAATATAATATTATTAAAACATGTTTTATAAGAAACAATTCAACAGCAAGAACCACCTACAGATAAAAATAGATGTGTATATCTTGTAGTATAGGGAAATGACAGTTTTAACAACTTTGTCCAGCATTGTATTAATACTTTGAGTGAAGTAGAATATCCACCAAACCATTTTTTTGTTTGTTTTACTATAAACATAGATTATAAAGGAAACATACTATAACATGGTTTACACTGTGTATAGTATAAATATTTTGTTTCACTATACAGAAGATACATGAAAAATGAACTACAAAAGCATTAGCTAGACTATCACTTATTCTAACTGGAAGCTAGAAGAAAATACTTAAATAATTCCAGACCTTAGTAATGTGTTGACATATAAGTATAAGAAAATGAATTGATCTAATCTAATCTTTATCAACACCATGTAAATTAATAACACGTTAAAATGTTAATACCTAGAAACTTGTTTATTCAATGTTACAATTCACACCATTGTTTTAGCATTATCACATCAACATTATATAGAATATTTATAAATATACCCCTTTCGTTAAAACTTTAAATACTTGTGACATTATATTTAGCAATTCCGATATAGAAACGTTATAAATAACGTTTACTTCTACTAGTTTGATCAAAAGTTCTGAACATAAAGTTACCTAACCTAACTTATTGCACAAGTTGTGAAATACATACCTGCATTTTATTTATAACTTTCCAACCATCCTCGACACCTTTAACTTGGATATACTTAGTTTGTGCTGGTAAAAGTAGCTGGTCTAAGATCTCTAGCGAATTATTATCATATTTAATCGCCCGCAGAGTCATTTTAACCTCACTTATCAAATCACCGCTGTTAAAGAGGATTTCTTTGGTGGTTTGATAAAAGCGTACAGACAAATAATTTACATCTTATCTGCACAAAAGTTGATATCGGTTACTTAATTGGAATAAACATTAGATTGTTTAATTAATAGTTTTGGCTCTACGTCCGGCAAAAATGACAGCAATCTGAGAAATGTATGTTTTAATTTAATCCTGTGTTACCATTGCCAGATTATTTTAATTAAAACATTAAGAACATACTTCCAGGTGTAATTTGAATTTATACATCTTAATATATGATTTTATTCAAATATAAGTAAAAATAACTCAATTACTTTTCATTTTTTATATTACGGTTTTCACTACACAACCGATGCTGAGTGTAAAGCATGGCATGTGTAAAGTTTTTACACCTGAATTTATGCAACAGACATTGCAGGTGGATTTTTCAACTGTTTTTTGAGCAACGGCAAATAACTGTTTTGAAATACATTTTCTGCAATTACAAATACAACAACTAGAGAAATGGTTGGTGGAATTATGTGTTCTGCTCCTATTTTTTTTCATTATAAGTGCTCAAATTATTGCAGATTTTTATATTATTCGGGCACTTCTAAGCACATTTATTACGGTAGAAATCAAGGCAAATCGAGTCTATTTTGCGATCTAATATGAGTTTTGTTTACAATTATTATATGATATGAGTTAACTCTATTCCCAGTATATTGGAAATGAGTCAGTACTCACAAAGTAGTTTTTATTAATTTAATTTAATGATGGTAAATTTTGGGCTACTGCAGTGGCGCATCCAGAGAATGGGGGTTAAACCTCCCCCAGGGCACTATTCCGACACTGTTACTCACAAATTTTAAGGACTCTTTTAAGGGACGGTGCTTAACCAAAATTCCCCCACAAAAATATTCTAGGTGCGCCACTGGGCTACTGGTTTCAAGGCTTACAATTTACAATCATAGATAAATGATTATATTTGCTTCAATATCAGGCTCTAGCACGTTAGTCATATTTATGTTAAAAACTACAAGATATCAGACACAGGAAAGCTATATCTTCACAGCTCTACAAACAAGGAACCCATCACTCTTCACTTTTTATTTTATGTATATTATTATGTCAATATAAATATAGCGAGATGTTTTTTTTTTCATATATTTATTAATTGTTATAGCTGTTAAGTTTTTAATTATCTTTAATTAAAAAATTAATAGAGACAGTATTTTCAATGCTTGCATGGACTGTTTGATGATTTAAAAATTATGTACTAGTGTTTTGGGATTTGTATCTTTCTTATACATCATACATATTATATAATATCATTCGTTAATATATTTCTTCAAAATGTATCAAATACATTACGTACACCTCCGATTGTGTTATAGTCACTTCCATAACGACCCAAAGAGATGAGAGTACGTCATTTGTACGTGTACGGTACACGTGCCAAAGACGTTGTCATTTTCGCTATGTTGTGACGTCATTCGTCAATATCATGATGATTAAATAAATTCAAATTATTTTGTTCAACAACAAAGATTCCAGTGTTTGTTTTTAATCAGTGTACTTAAATGTTCTTTTTATGAAAAATCGCGACGTAATGCATTCTGTACAATAATTTATTTATTCAATAATGTGGGTTTTTGGTTATGGGTCTCTTATATGGAAAATTGATTTTCCATATGAAAGAAAAGTTTTAGGGTATATTAAAGGATACGATAGAAGATTTTATCAGCTCAGTACAGATCATAGAGGGACTCCAGAAAATCCAGGACGTGTTGTAACCCTTATTCCATCGGACGAAAATTCAAAAGTAAGTTTTTGAAAATTAAAGAA
This sequence comes from Diabrotica balteata, assembly GCA_918026665.1. Lineage (NCBI taxonomy): Eukaryota > Metazoa > Arthropoda > Insecta > Coleoptera > Chrysomelidae > Diabrotica > Diabrotica balteata. The sequence continues at coordinate 101,086,407 of OU898283.1, read as the reverse complement.
ACTTCTCCAAACATATGTGAACACATAATAAAGATTTAGATTTTATGACGTCAGTAAAATTCTTTTACGTTTAAGATAAACGATTTATTTTATAGAAAACATTTGTTAAACAATTCTTTGTTTTGATGCAAATGTCGTGTTTGTTACACAAATATTTTTCCAGGTATATGGAGTAGCTTACAAAATTTCGGACACGGATGTAAAACAAGTAGTAGATCACTTAGATTATCGTGAAAAAGGTGGATACGAAAAGAAAACACTCAAATTCTTCCCAATATGTGAAGACCAACAAACCTTCGATATCACCATTTATCTTGGGGATCATGATAATGCAAATTACGGCGGCCCAGCTGATTTGAACGATATAGCAGCTCAAGTAGTACGATCTGAAGGGCCCAGCGGGCCTAACGTGGATTATGTTTGTAATTTAGCTAATGCAATGAGAAATTTTTTCCCTTCCATTCAGGATGAACACTTGTACGAACTTGAAAAGAAAGTTCTTAATTTATTGAGGAAAAATAACGGAGTATGTACTAGTACATAAGTGATATTTCAGGCAAATAATGTATTTATTAATAAGATGTTAAATTTTTGGCTGTTTAATTTTCCGTTTTATAAAATTGTTCAATGTGTTAGTAAATTAGTTGCTAAAATTTGTTTTAAATTTTAGATAAATAACGTAGGGAAAAGTTTTTAGACACAAACATGGGGTTTGTGGTTTTAGTTAGAAAATTCGTATATAATAAAAATAGATATTTTCAGAAGAGTTAAAATCATATTTTCAAAATTAAGAATTGAAAATTTGGAAGTTTTATACATTACCAAAAAAAGTATTACTTAATAAAATGTTAACTTATATTTCCTTCAAAGTAGAACTTAAATGCCAAATGTGCGACAAATATGTTTTCCCAGTGTTTTGATTTACTCTGTGTACAAATATTACTATAAGGATCCCAGTTTTATACTTTAAAATGTCTGTGGCTCCTAGGTAAGCAAGGATAGGTCAGTTTAATTGTCAAAACTAATGAAATGTTTTGTTATCAACTCATTCTCGTTTACTTTAGGGCCACAACTATAATGATACTTATCATTAAAAACAAATAAACTGTGACAGTATTTCGAATTTTATATTTACTAATCTTTTTGGTAAATTATTGTGATGTTAAATATGTTTTTAGGCTTAAGATATTTGGAAACAATTTACTCCAAAACTTACTGGTAATTTGGCGTTTTATTTATATTATTTATTTTATTATACAATTTTAAGCTTAACTGAAGTTTTATTGTACTGATTTTATTGAATGTTATGTAGTTGTTTCGATAATGATATAAATAGATGATAGAGTTTCCTAATAATATATATGAATAGAACAACATAAAATTACTCACAAGAATTATCAGTAAAAGAAACAACAACTAATAAAATTGATGTATACTATACTTGTTTTATGGAAATGCATGATGGCAGAAGATTACAGTGGTCTTTATATAGGCAATATTTCATACTTAAAAAATTATGAAAGTATCCACATTATTGCTTTGTTAAAATGTCTGTATGTCATTCTGTTGCTGTCACACCAATAGTTCAACTGACTACATAAAATAAGACTGTAGTTTCACCATCATTCTCAATTTTCAAATATAATTTTAAATTGTCAGCAAACATTAGGAAAGAAGCAAAGAGGAAACAGGAGGCAATGTCATTAACATAGTTATTGAATAGCAGAGGTCCTAGGTATGATCCTTGTGGTACTCCTGAAAGTACCTTAATCCCAAAAGATTGAAAACCCTGAACACATACCTACTATTTGTATTCTTTCAGTTGGTAGAATAACCAGGTCTGGATACCCAGACTCCTCAACTTATTGATTAAAATCTTGTGATTTACCCAGTCAAACACATTTGTAAAGTCTGTGTATACAGCATGAACCTGGAAGCCATCTTCTAGATCAGAGATTCTATAAGGAAATCAGTAAATGTCAATAAATTAAGTTCAGTGGAGCGGCTAGAGAGAAATCCAAATCCAAGGCTCTCAAAAACTGTGGGAATACAACTTAGAATGCTAATATGCCGATAATTGTTCACTTGAGAATTACCTACAGATTTTAGTATTGGGGTAATAAAGCTAGTTTTCCAGTAGACCAGGAACATCTCTGTCTTTAATGACAGCTTAAAAATGTGAAAAAGAGGTCTAGAAAGTAAAAAGCTAAAGTGTTTAAGAAAAGAAGGTGGAAGACCATCTGGACCTGGCCCCTGTTGCTATCCAAAATGGAAAGTTTTTATTAATCAGTTAGCTCGTAATAAAGAAAACTCATTATAGTCAGCAAGTAATTGAGATTTTAGATATTTTTTATGCATTTTTTTTATATTGGTTTTTTAAGCTCTAGAGAAAACCAGACAGGAAACTTTTTTGCTGAATACTTTTTCAGGGCAACAAAAATATCAATTGCAAGGTAAATAACATAAAACATGTTGATCATATCATCAAGACCTTTATCTTTAAACAAATCATCCCAGTTAAATTGTGAAAGAAAGTTTGTTACTTCCCTTACACTCATTGAGCGAAAGTCTATAAAAGCCATCTCCAATCAATCCGGTCTCATTGAAATATTGAGATTCACATTTAAACCCAAATGAGAGTGGAGGATGATGCCTATCCTCTGGGAGTAGGGCACTCTCAGCTCTAGATACCTCAACCTCTTCATCTTGAACCATGATTAGATCTAACAAGGAGTTGTTTTCATTTTTAACAGTGTTTACTTGATACAGATTATGAAAGGAACATAAAAATGAGAGGAATTAAATGGAATCGACTTCATTTGGTGAGGTTCCCGGTATGGAGTAGCCACAGAAGACCACTGACAATTGGGAAGATTAAAATCTCACAGGATACTGGAACTTATCTTCTGGATACTTTTCAGCTAGATTATCTACATTTTCTGCAAATTTCACATACTTCTCAATGATACTATGTGGTGGAAAGTAGGCAATTGCAAAGATAAACTTGTCGATGTGACCAATCTCAATATTGACAAACAGATATTTTGAGTTTCTGACAAACGAAAACTGGTTATGGTTTTCTGGACAGCTATAAGCACTCCTCCACCTCTTTTGAAGCTACTTGTTTCTGAAGATCTATGTCTTCTATATATCGCACCCTCAGTGCAAGACTGCAGTAAGTCAGAATAAGTAAGTTTCGAGATAAAGACGATTTTGTTTATTTTCGTGCTAATATCGGTGAAATAAGACACAAGTTTTAAGAAAAATTAACATTTAATTATGATTTTCATGCTCTTCAGCCTATATTACATTAACCCTTTAATTGGCAAGGGTATAAATACTTACTGAAAAATTAAAATTTGTTCAAATATGTAGCATAAAACAATCATCTTGAAATAATTTCTAGTTTTTTTTTGTTTTCCATTTCATACTTTTTTTTTACAGATTGTATCCTATAGGATACATTGCCAAAAAGTCAAGATATAACGTTTAGTTAATTTTGAATGTTTAAAATACTTTGCTTGAATTATATAACATCAATAGGGTTAAAAAATAAAAGATTACTACTAATAAATGCTTTAATAAAAATAATTACAATTTAGTTTTATGGTAAGTCATAAAACAGTTCCTTTCAGAGATAATACACAGTCGTGTATTACACTTCTGACACATAAATGTAGTTTGTCCTTTAGGGCACAAACGACACCGACCTTTAGTTGTTGTTAAGGAAAATGATCAATGTTATCTAGCCTAGTATCGTCGGTCGGCCTAGTAACTACCGGACTTCGGATTTGTTTGTTAGGAAATGACCAAGCAGCTGGGCGACCTATTTTTGCTTTATTTGATTTTAGTAGACTTTGAATAATGTCGTTGCGGAACGTTTTCAATGGAATGATTTTTTTAATGTTCAGTGCATTGCAGTGTCTTCTATAAAGCAGCCATCCATTATTTACACTTATATCGAGCATTTGGGCTAGCAACTTCAGGTACCATCGATGTGACTTTAGGCCAGTTCGATATAAAGACACAAGCATGTCAGCAAGGTCTACGCCTCCCATATGCTTATTATATTCTAAAACTACCTGGGGACATAATACGTTAATTTTTTTCTTTTGTTCCTTACAGTATCTTTGAACATGAGATGTTGTTGTAGTATCAGAAAATGATGATACTAAATTAACACATTTATTATCTGCCCATTTGGTAATACTAATTTTCATTTCGTTGTCGCTAACACTTTCGAAGCTACCTCGTCCTCTTTTAAGTAACACCTTGTCAGAAACCATAGTACAATTTCTTATTCTATTTTTTTGAACTGTCCCTAGGCTGAATATGCCTAACTCACTTCTTAGATATGTAACTAATTCAAGTGAAGTAAACCAATTATCAAAATATACAATTTTACATGGTTTCTCATGAATACTTCTACATAAGGCTACTACCACTTTCTGCGGTATTCCAAAGTATTTTTCCTCATAATTTGTAAAAATGTGATTCAAAAAGGTATTTTCACCAGCATAAGGAAAAAAATCATATACAATACCGCTCACTCCACATCTAACAAATAATTTAAACCCCCATTTTTTCGGCTTGTTTTTTATATATTGTCGTCTAGTTCCTGCTCGTGTTCCCTTATATGGGACCATCATTTCATCTATCGAAAAACGCTGTTCTTCTGGAATCGCTAAGCAGTTTTGGCGTACATGTTCCAACAATGGACGGACTTTAAAGTACCTGTCGGTGCCATTATCATCTTCATTGTTTGCGAAATGAATGTTTCTTCTGAGACTTTGATAACGTTTCAGAGGCATCACGTCAGCTACTTGATCATAACGGAATAATTGAGACCAAAAATCGCAATAGGAAGGCATGCTGACTATACCCATCAACAGCTCAATGCCAACGAAAGATTTTATTTCCTTAATATCAGTGGCTACGGATTTACCTGTTCTCTGGGTTGAATACAGATTTGTATTTTCTGCAATTATCGAAAACAGATCGTCCTTGAAAAACATTTGGAAATAAGTCAATGGTGATGAAATATCAGTTATACTACTGCAAATAGGTTCTGGAATTTCTACTGGATAACAAAACTCTGGAGAGTTAAAATTAAAATCCATTTTCTGCCGTTGAATGTTAACCTTCTTAGGTACAGGTGGTAAAGGATCCGGTATATTTGGTTCTAATGAAGTCAAAGAATTGTTTAAAGCTCTTTCTGATCTTCGAACAGATTCTGTGGCAACATCATTTTCACTCTGAAATGGTTCTAAATACATATTATCATCAAATATAATTTCAATGTCCATATTATTTTGGTCATAATTTGTTTCCAAAACATCCTCTGTGTCTGAAACATCCGAATCGTCAGAGTCTATTGGTGGTAACATTGCGATTATATTCATTGTTCGTTTAGAATAAACTCCAAATTCGCGACTTGCCATCTGAAAACAAAAAATAACAAGTTAATTTATCTAATTATTCATACCACATTGTTAGGCAATGTATCTTTTAAGATACCACTAAAATCCGTTCGTTATAACTGAGAACCCGGCAATGTTTCTTTAAAGATACATAGTTTTAAATGAGACTTCATACAAAAATTATAAAATAATATGGAACAAACAACTTAATATTACATCTCAGTAGACTTACCTTTACCAAAATAAACAGTTATCAGCATAAAATCTCTAAAAACTTTTCAATAAACGCTGTTTACATGGGATCAGTTAGTTCACTAACCTAAAAATTGCAACATGGTAAATTTACGTCACCTGTAGAACGTTTGTAATAGATCCTATAGATGGCGACTCACAACTAGTTATAAAAGAAAGGGTGTATTTAAAGATACATTACCAAAGACTGGCATATTTTTAAAGAAAATACGTTGATACAAATTTTTCCTTGATATGTATCTTTAAAGATACATTATCAATTAAAGGGTTAACCAAAAATAGAAATTTAAATAAAATAATATTAATGTTAAAAAAATTAGGAATTTCAAAGTTGCAACACTTTGTGTGTGTGCTTGGGATATTGACTGCGAAACCTATGGTTTCATTCGCCTATACTACAACACTTTTGCATGGAGAAAATTGTAAAAAGTGTAGACACATTTTCTGTTAGTTGTGCTCTTCTCGTATATTATTTTGGGCCAAAATTTTTTATAAAATCTATGGTGGGCTTCTGGTATCATACCCGAATGACATAATTATACCAAATCTCTCTTAATTCGTAATTCCCTGGGTTTGGTATATACGTTTAATAAATTCCAATGAATCATCGGGTAAGTAAAGAAAAAATAATTCCCAACAGCAATCGGGGTTTAGTATGGTATTAAACTTTACATTTAA